>JAROYF020000019.1:1846382-1906311 GCA_029619325.2 Dynastes grantii
AAAAAATTTTTTAACAATTACAATTCACAGTTTAAAACTTGGACGGGAAAGAACATTTTTTGAACTGTTTTTTTAAATTTTAAAATGCCCCGAGTTTCCCACGCTTATTAGAATTTAAACAGTCTTCATGAAAAAAAAAAAAATATTTTATTTTTAACGAATTAAACTAAAAAAAAATAACGGTACTAAATTTTAGAAAAATTAACAGTATTAGCACTGATAGTAGGTAATGCATAATAGTGAATACACTAAAGGTAATGTAATGATATTTAATCAGATGTTGGAAATGTTTTATTTGCTACTTATCAATAACCGAGTCTATCAGGTATTAGTTGAATTTCATTTCGAATGCGAATTTTTAAGTCCTCAAGATCTATTGGCTTCTTTTTGAACACTAAATAAATCCATAGGAAAAAGTGTAAAAGGCGATCTTGTGGCCCCAAAAAATTCCCTCCTCCCGATCCACCTGTTTAGAAAAACATCTAAGTATGCTCACACATCTTGTCGAAACCAAAGCCTGTCATTCGGTAGGTCTGGATTTTCTGGATTAGGATTTATAGTCGCTAAAGCTGGAACAAGGTCTTCTTTCAAGAATCGCAAATATCTATTACCTGTTAATTACTTTTCAAACAAGTAGGGTCCAATAACTGTGTTACCAACAATACCCGTCCACACGTTTATATTCCGTTGATTTGGGTATGTCCCTAATGTATCCTATGGGAATTTGTGTCCGACCAATACCGATAATTTTGGGTATTTACTTTTCCATTGAGGCAAAATGTAGATTCATCAGAAAACACAATATGTTTAACTAAATATGAGTACATTGATGTACATGTTTTGGAGGCGCTCAAAAAACTCCAACCTTCCATCAAAGTCGCCATCTGAAAGTTCTTGTACAACCTGCGTTTTGAAAGGGTGACATTGGTTTCTTTTAAATCCCGAAAAATTTTTAGTTTCTAATGGTAATTTCACACTTAGTAATAAGTCTAATTCTTTATCTTGATTGATACAAGGACGATCCAGTTTAAGAGCATCCTTAACGTGACCTAACTGTCTAAATTTTTGTTCGATTTACTTACAGTTGATTGCACAATCGGCATACGATGACACGAATGACAAACTTCTTGTTAGGTACCCATTCTATTTTGAGCGTTCACTGTAAATTGATAAATAAGTAGTGAAATATCTTTCTTAGGGTTTCTACTCTAAATTTTGTTAAATTTTCAAATTTAACTCTTTTAAAAGATTTTCGTAGGGTTTGGGGGTATCCCTAGATACCCTTTTGGGAATTTGAATGAATTTGAACTTGTAAATTAGATTAACGAATTTTTAAGATTTAAATCAACTAACCTTTTAAAATTTCGAACAACGCCAATGTAAATAAACACCTGTTTAAATAACACCACAGGAACTGCCTGTTCTGGATATTTAACCCTATTTGCTTTTCTAATAATGACTTTGAATACACCACGAACACTTATCTTTGGATTGGATTCACGACAAACTTTGATTCAACTAAGGCCGAATAAAGATTGATGATAATTGAGGGCGTCGTTACTCTTTCATTTATTTTAAATCGCGATTGTTTTCTTTCACAGCCAATTTTGATAATTTGCCTAAATAGAAACTAACTTTTCGATGACTTTCAATCAAAATGATATTAGTACTCGAGAACGAATGCAGTGACTTAACCAGGAGGTTGTTTATTGATGATTCTGTGGTACGAATTGTCACCAACAAGCTTTAAAAGAGAAAATCCACTACTAATTTATGGAAACCTTTCAGATAAGGATTTAATTGACGAAATATTATCTGTTGTGCTTTGAAATTTACGTTGTTGCTTATTCCAGACGATTTTTACATTAATTTAGAAGAAGTAATTGAATAGGAAAATTGATAAATGAGTAGAATTGTCCATGATATCCCACACTCGTCGTTATCTGGATTTATAATTAATTTCTACCGTCCTCACCTCAAGAACGGTTGGCTTAGGGGGGGAATGGTACCGCAAAAATTACCACTTATCCCCGCAAGAAGGGTATTTGGTTGCCAACGAGTGGCCAGCCTGACATTTACTTCAGTACCGAAATGACAACCGAGAGAAATTGTTGTCGTAAACACGACGTTGAACATAACATAACAGTAGATAGCTATTAATTATTGCAATAAAAACGACAATAAACATTAAGTTTGTTCATCGCGTACTTCAATTGTGTTACAGACTATTGTTTTTTTTTAATTTTAAATTTTGGCTGGTATATTTATGTTTATATCTCTATTACTATCCTGTATGAATTTTTTTAAAAATATTGTTTTCCTTGTTTCTTTTCGCTAAAAGGTAGCATTAGAACTATAATTTTCTACATCAGTAAAATCTATGCTTTCAATCCATCGTGTGTCAGGGCAACGCAGCTTATACATTCCGTCAGTTTAAATACTCCATTCAATTTTTCCTAATACATAAATTAAACCTAATGCTAATATAGCTCATGGTATTGATGGAATCACTCACGATAAAAGCAATGTGAAAAAAGAAAGCGCTAGCCAACAGACATGTTTTTGCCTACCTCGTCGTTATCAGCGTTGCTTTGAGTGCATCTCTACCTCACACCGCTATTTACCTCTCAGCTTATACCACTAATTTCCAAACTAACTCCCCAGCATCCGTCGTTTTTCTGCTCATATAATATACTGGATGTAGTGCATTGTGATCTTGAGCAGCATCAGTATGTAGTTCTGCCTCAACGCCTCTTCTATAGATACTTAATAGGGGTTCGTCAGAAAGTATCTGCTTCAGTGTTTGAATGGCTGCATTTGTTGCTTACCGAATTCGAATTTCCTGTCCTTTTTTAATAAGTCACTAACCAGTCTGGCAATCATACAATAAGCAGGTATGAATTTGCGAAAATAGCCAGTTAAACCCAGAAAAGTTGGAATTTGCTTCATAGTGGAAATTTCATGACTGCTGCGGTGTTGCTTGGTGTTTACCTCTTCCTATAACATGTCCAAGAAATACGATTTTTTATTATTGGCCCTTCGGAGTGACAAAAAAGTGTATTTTCGAGTGCTACATGAAAGAAGCAAATGCAGTTTGCAATTCTTGGGTATCTGTCCTTCATTATCAACTTCTTAATTTTTCTGTAGTCAATGCAGACGCGGTGCTGTCTTGCTTTTTTCTTTGTAACTACTACTTGATTGGAATATTCCGAATTACAGGACTTTACAATACCACGTCGAATCCACTCGTCCATGGGTAAATATCTCGGGGTGTGATAACTCTGTTGTTCTTTATTTAATACAATTTCAGTTCAGCATTAGTATCTCTTTTCTTCTCTATATAATAACAAATTCAGTTTCTTTTAGAAATTCTGTGCCGTTGATAGTATTGGTACGAAACGTAATGTCATAGAGTACGATATGGAACGCAGTATCAGACACGTTGTCGGTGATCGATATCTAGAATCTGATATGGTCTAAGGTGGTCACTTTTGTATTGCCTAAACCAGTTAGTGAAAGATATTCTTGATTTAAATCATATAATGCTATCTTTTCATAAGTAGAGAGGTTTATAATATTCACCTGACTACCAGTATCAATTAGTGCAAAAAAATTTTGTTCATCTATTTCGATTTCATTTATCATCATATTAGGATTGCCTAGTTCTATTTTACTAAGGGAAACTGAAGTTGATGGTTGACTTGTGTCTTGTGATGCTGGTGCTGTTCTACGGGGAGATTGTCACTTTTTCATTCCTAGCTTTTATGTCCCAACGCGTTGCATTTAAAATGCTTGATCGACAATTCATGCATTTATGGCCGGACTTGTCTCAGTTTAAGCAACGGACGTCTGTGTGTCGTGTGGTTGAGAAGCGAGCCTTGTAACTTGACTTGTCCATTGGTTTGCTATGTTCCATCTTTGCTGTAATATCGCTATAAATGGTTGAGTTTTAAATTTGTCTATGCTCGTTGGACCATATAAAGTTATTATTTGTTATTTGGATCATCATTAATCCCGTCAATAACGTAATTAATCAAGGTGTATGCATCTATGTCGTCTCTACTAGTAATCTCTTTCATCCGAAAGTAGTTTTATACGGTCTCATTGGTTTTCAATTTGCGTTTGCTAGTAATGCAAGTAATTGTGCACTATTAGTTTTTTTACCAAACACATTCTCAAGAGCAGCTTTTAATAAATAATTTGGCTAAGTGAGCGAAAAAAATCCATCCGAGAAGGTTGGATAAACCTTTAAATTCTGTGATCCATTTATTTACCGCGTATTTCTGAAAAAGGCTTTATCAAATCTTGAATATCTCTAAAATTAAGCGCGAACGTCGAAGGTGTATTCAAAATTGTAGACGCAGTCGAAGCTGGCGATTTTCGGTTAACTATGACGGGGGAACGTTGCGTTTTTGTTGTCCGCTCTTGTTCTGGTACAATTCTGTTCATCCCGTTAGCAACATTATCCTTCTTCCTCAGCATATGAATTTATGGCCACTATTTTTAATCCATTTAAGTCTATCAGAGTGCCACAAATGTCTGAAATTAATTTTAGTTTATTAATTTCATCATATTCTAACCGTAAAACATTAATAATCGATATCAAGTCTTTTAAAGAAAAAATGTTCTTCTGCATAAGTTCGTATTCACTCAAGTTTTTCGCGAATTCACACCCGTTATTAATGTTCCTACTGTAAACTACTTATATTGAAACGCACACAGCGAGTTTAGAAGGATTTAATCATAGAAAAAGAATTAAGTTCAACACATATTCATAAACATACAACTCAACTCTCCGCAATCTATATCTTCACTGTCATTTTTTGATACTACAGAGATTACAAAACAAAATAGAATGCTTATACTATTGAACTAACAAAGTAGAATAGAATGCCAAAAATTAATTCATTTTTGTTGATTGCTAACATTCGACCATCCTAGCGTACAGAGCGTCTTCGCTCTTCGTCATTGTTTGAGGGCTTTCTAGCATTCGAAATCGTCATACCGGGCCGGTCTCTTAGGAGTTCTCCTGCTTCTCGGAGTACCATCTACTCGTTTACTGTTCAGAGGTGGCACACCGGCTTGGTCGCTCACATCATTTTTCATCTTACCCGTTTCTTGCTCTTGTTCTGGCGTTGCTTCCCATTTCGGTTGCTCGTTCTTCGTATTAGCGTCTGCCGTTTCTTCTTCCGATTCTTCATCAGTCTCATTGGGATTGTAATAACTTTTCATCTGCGAAACGTGAACAGTCGTAGTAGGTTCTCGATCTGATGCTACATCTTTTATTCTATATGTATCTGACTGTAAAATTTTGGTTACAACATGTGGCCCTTTGTATTTAGCTTGCAACTTGGTACTCTCACCCGTAGCTATAGGTTGCGTTTTTACCACTACTATCTCGCCGACGTCATAAGAGTTTCCTACATATCTCTTTTTGTCATATTGTCGTTTGTATTCGTCTTGATGCTTTAGGCTTTCGACTCGTCCATTTTCTCGGATGTCTTCCAATATGCGATGTTCTCTGCGACTTATTAAGCCTTCTAATTGCGCATTATCCAAGGATGGATTATAACCCATAAGCATCTTATAAGGTGTCTGTCGAGTGGTTTTGTTGACCGAAGTATTCAAATCAAATTGCACCTCCTTCAAACATTGATCCCATTGGCGTTCGCTTTTCATTTCAGCTTGAATCACCGGAATTATGGTTCGATTGACTCTTTCGACTAGTCCGTTCGCTTGCGGGTATCTAGGCGAAGTAAAGATCAGTCGGGTTCCCTTATGATGTAAATAATTCTTGAGAAGTTGGGAGGTACAGCATGTGGAATTCCATATTTCATTACAAAGTCTTCCACACAGCGAGTAATGGAAGATGTTTTTGTTGTTTTTATGGCATATAAAACTACGAAACGAGTCAGTCATCGACCATTACAAAAATATGAACGGAACAACGCGACGATTTCACAAAAGGTCCCAAATTATCGATATGAATCCTCGCGAATGGCTTCGATGGGATAGGTATCAGGTGCAAAAAACCCGACTTCTTTCCAGCTGGCACTTTATTGACAAGGCATTCCATACAACCTCCTATATGCTCCTTAGTATAACGCCGCATTTCCAGAAACCAATATTTCTCTAAAATTCTCATTATCGTTCGATCTACCGCGAAGTGACCCGAAAGATCGTTACTTTTCACTAACACACTTTTCCGCATAGTTTTTGGTACTACAAATAGTTCCCTCTTTTCTCCGTTAATAGTTTTTGGCACATAAAGCTTATGGTTTATCAGTTTGTAATCAGCAACTAAATCCGTCTCTTTGGTTCTTTCGCGCACAGGTTTCACTAGTATCCATGTAAAGTTTTAAACGTTCGTCACTCATTTGAAGCATCGCGATTTGTTGATTCTCATTATACGTTATCATAACCGTTAATCTTTTTTCGTCTCATCTGCGGGTTCTACCGGAGCTCGGCTTAAGGCATCTGCATGAGACATCAAGGAGCCCTTACGATGTTCTATTGTATAGTCATATTCTTGCAGAACACTAAACCATCTTACGACCTGCGGATTTAACGATTTCTTGCTGTTGAGGTACACAATGGCTTGGCAATCTGTTACTATTTTAAATGATATGCCAATCAATAAGCCTCGAAATCGTTCCACGCTCCAAACAATTGCTAGAAGTTCCAATCTTGATGAATGGTAGCGACTCTCCGCTTCGGTTGTTTTCTTAGATACACAATATGTTAGTCTCAACTTGCCGTTTTCATCCTGTTGTAATAATACGCTGCAGAGTCCTATAGAACTTCCGTCAGTATGTAACTCCGTTGGTGCACTTGTGTCATACAACTTTAGCACTGGTGGATCAATTAGACGCTTCTTCAATTGATCAAAGGCTGCTTTGCATCTTTCATCGAACTCAAAACTTACACTCTGTTTTATTTGATCTGTTAAAGGACGCGCAATCAGAGCATAATTCTTGATATATCTACGGAAAAACCCTGTTAATCCCAGGAATCTCTTAATTTCATGTACGTTTCTAGGTGCTGGAAAATCTTCTATGGCTTGAATTTTCCTCTGTCCAGGCTTCAGTCCATCTTTCGTCACAGTCATACCCAAAAAGTCCATCTCCGTTTTGCCAAACTCGCATTTCTTCAGATTCAGAGTTAGGTTGGCTTTCCTAAAAGCTTCGAAAACCAATTCTAATCTGTGCAACAACTCAGTCCAATCCCTTGCAGGTACAATCACATCGTCCAAATAGCAACTGCAAATCTTATGTTTCAATGGTCCTAAAACTAAGTTCATTAACCTAACAAATTCATATGGAGCATTAGTTAATCCAAAGACCATCCTTTTAAATTCTCCCGTCGTGTCTGCTGTTATGAACGCAGTTTTCCTAGCTGCTTCTTTAGTCAAAGGTATCTGCATATATCCATTAGCTAAGTCCAATGTTGCAAAAATTTTAGCACCTACCAGAAATTCGAATTGTTCGTCAATTCCACGCATTGGATAATTTATCTTATCTGTTTGCCTATTTAACTTCCTGTAGTCCACTACCAGCCTTAGATCTCCATTCTTCTTTCGGACTAGCAACACTGGTGACGCATATGGGCTACTTGTATCAGCAACGATGCCACAGTCCTTCAATTCATTTACTAGTTGAGCTATAGTATCTCTGTCTTCCTTTGATGTCTTATAGGGGGTAGATCTTACTGACACATTGTTATCAACAATATCCATTTTAACCAAATTTGTGCAACCAAGTTCTCTAAGACTCAAAGCAAAACAATCTCTGTATTTATTAATGAATTTAATTAACAAATCTTCCCTATCTTTCAAGGTACTGTTATCATCTGCAGGAACCATGTCAATAGTTATTTCTGACTTGCCAATAGGTTGTATGCAATTTTCTTGCATATTTCTGTTACATAAATGACTTTCGTCTGTGGTGAAACTGTTTCCAGCTTTGCAAATGATCTCATTTTCACTTACATTTAGTATTCTCATAATAAAATTTTCTTTTCTTCTCATTTTCAAATCGTACACTGCCTTACTTGGAACTTTTACTGTTTCCACAATCTGACAATTATTTCCAATCAAATTTTCTACCTCAATGGTTTTAAATGGTTCTTCCTCTGCATAGCCCGAAAATACAATTCACTACTTCCCCTTTCCTCACGTAAGCGTGTGTCCTAATTCAGAGAAAGTCCTTCCTAAAAGTAAATCTATTCTGGGCTATATCCGGAACTACTAATAAAGGTACTTCGTCAACACAAGTATTTTCCCACATGTGTACAGAGATGGTTCTTTCACATTTCCAAACCCAAACAGCGGTCGTCGGTCCCACATTAACGGTAACTTATGCTTATTCACAATACCTTTCTTGATCGTACACACAGAACTTCCATTATCAACAAATCCAATTACCTTAATTTCATGGTTAATAATTACTTCTTTGTGAAATTTGTCGCCTGTATCTATATTGGCTGTATCTCGTATTTGAATTGCTCCCATACAGATACCTTGTTCATTATTGCAACTTTCTATTAATTGTACAAAACTTCCATATTCCACTACATTCTTTCGTTCTGGACAATTTCTTAGAATGTGACCCTCTTTTTTACATTCATGACTGCCTTTGGTTTTGGGCACTTATTTGCAAAGTGACCCGGCATGCGACAATTGTAACATTTCTTAACAAACCTTGGACTATCTTTAAGAGTTGAGCTAGTTTCACTCACGTTTTTGTCACAATTATTATTATTGCCTAGACGTACCTTGCTTTGTCGGCTATCAGATAATCTTGCGTTTCGTAGTCGTTCAATAGACAAAATGTAATGTAACAAAGCATCCTAGCTCTGATGAGTCTTTGTCGCTAATGTTACTGCTATTTCTTTCAAAAACAAACCTGCTAATATTTCATCCTTTGTATCAAACATCATTTAAACCTAGTATTTGGCATAAATTCAATTTTTCATAGAAGTATGAAGTAACCGATTCTATCTTGCATTGTTGCTTGCTCTTCATTCGTTCCCATTTGTCAGATAGTTTGTGTGTTACTTTATATGAGCTGTGAAATTCCCTTTTAAAGTCTTCCCATGTATGTATCATATCTGCTTTTGTTTTGTACCAATATACAGCAGGGCCTTTAAGATGCGCTCTTGCAGTTTCCAATATGTAACTTGCAGGCCATCGATTCAAGGTTGCACTGACTTCTATATTCTTTATCCAGTCTTCGGCTCTAGCTATAACTTTGTCACCATCAAAGTAACCAATTGTTTTAGAAAGGTTTGGCATAACGTGAAACGTCTGTTGCCCCTCACCTAAAAAATCCGATTCTGGGGTTTGTGCGTTATCTACCTCGTTTCTTACTTGTGGAGTTAATCTATCTAATACTCTACTAAACATTTCATCTCTTTTCCTTCCATCTGCAATCAGCATTTCAAGCATTCTCTGAATGCAAAACATATCAAAATGCCTTGCCATTTCAGCATTAGCGTTTTCAGTTTCTCCTAATCCTTCCAAACTATCATAAGTTTCCTCGTGTTCAGACATCTTGTATGTTTTCAATAATTTGCACAAAGTTAACCTTTAAGTACACAAATGTAACGAGAACTCTCATAAAACCAACTTTCAGGCATTCAAATCCCACTTCTGAAGTGTAAACTACTTATATTGAAACACTTTGTAGGTTTGAGATTTAATCATAGAAAAAGAATTAAGTTCAACACATATTCATAAACATTACAACTCCAACTCTCCGCAATCTATATCTTCACTGTCATTTTTGGTACTACAGGGTTTACAAAACAAAATAGAATGCTTATACTATTGAACTAACAAAGTAGAATAGAATGCCAAAAATTAATTCATTTTTGTTGATTACTAACACTACTTATAATAACCTATAATAACTTCGTATATTTCAGTCTGTTTTAACAGTGTTCTTTATTAAGAATGTACAGCCGAGAACTGTTTAAATGTTTTATTTAACACCACAAACAATTATACTGTGGAGTACGTAACAACAACACTCCAGCTTGTCTGAGTCTCCCACTTGACATCTGAAGTTAGCCATTATTGATGTTGCATACTATTACAACTATGTATTTATACAACACCCTCTACCTTTACAAACATTATTTTTTTAATTACAAACATAGTCTTCAAATCGTTTGGGTTTCTGTACTTCTCGTTTAAATCTTCTTTAGGCTTGTACTTTTGGCCACAACTGGAAATTCGTGCTTTTTCTTCTCTATTGCTCTCCCTTTCTTCTCAGTCTCTTTTATATATTCCACTTCTTTTGTAGCTATTCCATTGTCGTTAATCGGTACGTTTTCCTTTCTTGATTGATTATCTACTCCTATAGCTTCCTCCAAATCTTTTCTCTTTATTAATTTTGATTTTCTCATCCCTTTCTTCTCTTAATTTGATATATGATCTGTCTCTCCGATAGGTGACTCTATTAGTATCTATTTCGTATTGTCTTGGATTGAATTGCTTTGTGAATACACCGTTGTACCATTTCTTGTCTGTATCCGGTCTTAATTGTACTAAAACACTTTGTCCTATCTCAAGATTTAGTAATACATACTTTGGTATTTATATCATAGTAAAACTTCGAATCTTGTCTCATAATGTAGGCATAAAGGCTATCTCTGTGTTTTCCTGCTACAGGTCATGTTAGAACACATTTGATCGAAGATGTCGACGCCACATTTTGTGTCATTGTAATTCAAGATAATTGCTGGTTTCCCGATTTCTTGTGAAATTTCTGCTCCTTCGTGAAGTGTAGAAAGGAGTAGTACCAGTTTTTTACTTTTTTGGCATATATGAAACTAATGTTTTCTTTTGGTCAAAACAGAACATTGACGTATTCGATTTTCCCTCTTATTTTTTCTTAGAGTTCCTGCAATGGTTAGTTTGTAAGGATCTTGCAGCAGTTGCTCATAGTAATATTTTTACAAAATCAGTCTACGATAGTAAGTAGACTGATTTTGTAAGTTTTTTGACATAATATGTAGCTAATGGTAAACTGTTCGTCACTGTTTTCTTACCCAAATAAGGGCTTGCATCAATCATATACTTCGATGAAGAATCACATACCATTACTAGTTTTATCCCATATTTTGAAGGTTTGCTTGGGAGATACATTTTGAATGGGCATCTTCCCCGAAATGTTGCGAATGAATTGCTCGTCAATTGTAAAGTATGACGATGGAGTGTACGACGTTCTGCAGATTTCAATACATATTTCCCGGATATGTGCAAATGGATCTACTAATTTTCTTTCTTCACGAGTTTCTTTATTATCGAATCTTAGGCAATTTAGAAGAAATGTAAAACAGGCACAGTTCATGCAGGCTCTACAAAAGGAACCAGATATTGTGTTGTCAAACATACGGTTTGCAGACAAATGATTGTCTTTTTTAGCAGCAGAAAATATCAAAACTGCAAACAAAGCCTTCAATCCGTCTTTCGTTATTTGCGACACATTAGCATGTAATTTTGAGCTTGTCTGATAATTTCTTCATTTATATATTATATCAAGTATGTGATGAGAGAAGAAATATAATAAATATTCATCCACAGTACTGCAATCTTTTAGAGAAGGTGAAACAGGACTTAAAGAGGGCAGGAATAAGAAATGCGGAAGAGAAGGCGAAGAACAGAATAGTGTGGAAAAAGATATGCAGCAAAGTATAAATGACAATGGGGACTGATCCACCCCGTGAAATGGATTTAGAAATCGTCTAAAGAGGAGGCGCAACCCCACAAGGGGTGTTTAGCTACTATACATACATATACAGTACTGCAATCTTTAGCTTTTATTTAATCTACAAAAGCCATTATTAGTGAAGCGTTCTTTTCTTCTTCGATGATAATACGTGCTGTTGCAATTTGGTCAATACATGATCTTCCCTTTCTAAATCTTGCTTGTTCTTTCCTGAGTCTTTTGTCTATTACATTATTAATTCTTTTATGTATAGTATTTGACAAAATCTGATTTACAGTACATCGTAGAGTTATTCCTCTCCAGTTCTCACATATTTATATATCCTCTTTTTTTGGGAGCACCTATGATCCCATTTTTCCTCTATGGGTATATACTCTTTTCCCATATGTCTCTTTCCTTTGGGGGTGTTATTAGTTCTATGGTGTTATTAATGTAAGCTTTCCATAGTTCTGTTGGGATGTTGTCAATTCCTGGCGATTTATTGTTTTTCAAGTGTCGGATCGCTTCTTTAATTTCTTCTTTTGTTAGTTTCTCTGTCTATTTTTAAAGTGTTCTCACTAATTGCTAGCTTCTTCTTCTATCATCAGCTCTTTATAATGTTCATGCCATCGATGTAATTGGTCTTCAGTTGTTACAAGACATTGCCCATACTTATCTTGCAGTGGCTTGTTACTGTCGAGGTTTTTGTTTGTCAGGAGTTTGGTGTTTCTGTACAGTTCTCTTTGATTGTTTGTCGCTGCAGCCTTTTCAGCTAGTTGTGCCATATGTTCTACCCATTTTCTTTTATCTGCTCTAACACTTTTTTTACTAGTTTGTTAGTGATTTCATACTCTCTAACAATGTTTTCTTTTTCCTGTAAGCTTTGTATTCTGTTTATTTTTGCTTTTATTTTTCTTTTTTTAATCATCTGCCAGGTGGATTCACTTATCCATTCTTTTCTCTTTTCTTCGTTGTTTCCTACGACTTCTTTTGCTGTCTCGCGTATTGTATCTTTGATCATTTTTCATTGTTCTTCTATGTTCATCTGTTTGTTTTGCTTAGCCCTGCTGTTTTGTTTTAATCGACTACTCCACTGTTTCTGAGTTTCTCTGTCTTTCAGTTTCTGCAAGTTATATTTCTTCCTCTTTATATATTGATTGTTAGCTGTTTTAGCGTTTATTTTGAGTTTAATCTCTGCAATTAATAGATGGTGGTCACTCCCTACATCGGCTGAGCGTTTGTTGCGTACATCTAGTAAACATTCTCTCCATTTGGTGCTGATTAGTATATGATCTATTTGATTTTGCGTTCTTTTATCGGATGACATCCAGGTTGTTTTGTGGCAGTACTTGTGTAGAAATATGGAGCCTCCTATTATCAGCTTATTTTCCAAGCTGAACCCTATGAGTCTCTCCCCGTTGTTTTTCTTAGTCGGCTCCTTTGTTATCTTTGCCTACTTTGGCATTTAGGTCGCCCATGACCAATAGTATAGTATATCTCCATTGTTTACCATTCGTAGAACATCCGATAATTCTTGATAAAAATTGTCTTTTTTTCACTTTCGTTTACATCTGTGGGTGCATAGCACTGTACAATGCTGATTTTCCTAATAGGAGAGTTTATTCTAGCAGTAATTATAATAATACTAGCTGGACCCACGAATTTTGAAAATTCGGGAGTTATTTTAACGCAGTTGAAACCAACTCGGGCAATGGTACCCCCATTCCGGCAATGGTATCCCCACTCCGGCAATGGTACCCCCACTCCAGCAATGGTATCCCCACTCCAGTAATATTACTTAAAAAATGCAAAGAAACTTAAATAACGTCGACTTTAATTATTATTCCAACTCCCCCATAGGCTGCAATAGCATACAAACGTCTAAAGTGACGATTTCAGCCTTTAACATTTTACGCAATTGCGCATATATACCGGGGTCAGACAAAGTAGTTAGGTACAAAAATTAGTTGGCCTGTATTATTGAATCTACCGTGAATATTTTTTGTGATATACCGATAGACTTTATCGAGAAAATCCATATTAGTTATAGTTTTTGGCGTTATATTTTCTAATCGATAAATTAGAAGAAATATTTTTATTGCATAAAAATGAGACTAATTTGTTTAGATGCATTTAGCGATTGCTTATTTTCATATCTTGTCTATCCAAATGGATTTACAAATAATAGAAATATCTCCATCTTTTCTTTTTATTATAATCACTAATAATGACAAAATTTGATTTTTATACAATAAAAGAAATACAGTTTATGTTATTAAGCTTTACCTAGCTCGATATCAATTTAATCTGTTAAGTTGAGTAAAAAAGTAATCATTAGCAACTAAACTGAAATTATATCCTGAAAATAATGTACCACCGATGTGTATTCTAAATAAAGTACGATCTCTGTTCAGAAAGCCATCATTAACTATTCATGTTTTATAAATGTATAGAAATTTGTAAATCAATAGAGTCTACTGTACTATAATATTCTTCACGTTATTGATCTTCTAATCGATTGTAAAAGACCAATCGTTAATTTTTTCAATGTTCTATGCCACCTTTATGTTTATATTTCTTACGACATTTTTGAATTCAACGGTCTCGCATTCCACCAACTCAAGCAAACTGTCTAGATATGGCTCGATGGGATACCAGCTGCAATTTACCCACCCCAGCAATTTTTTTTAGTCTATACCCGTAGGAATATCGCCTGCAGTTCACTCACCCCAGCAAGTTTTCTAGGTCTGAGCTACAGTATACCCACCCCAGCAAATTTAGATGAAAACCCAAACCTCAAGTAAGTAGTAAGGAACAGTTATCGAGTTCTATACGCATAGAGATACTGCAGTTTACCCATCCCAGTTATATTTCATTTCATTCGGTTGTATGAACTATTTTCTGTAAGGGTTGTGGGTAAACCACCCAAAGGACTTTTTGCAGGTCAACCGTATTTCGTTGGTAGAACCGGGTTTTAATGGGCGTTGTGCGTGCTAAATCTGGATGTGATAGCTATTAGACGACGGATTGTGATAATTTTGAGACGACGGACAAAAATAAATTATTTTCTTTAGGGGTTGCAGGTAAACCACCCCTTAGACTATTTGCAGGTCAACCCTATTTTGTTGGCGGAACTAAGTGTAAATTGACATTGTACATGCCAACTCTGGATGTAATAGCTCTTAGACGATAGACAAAAAGAAATTATCTTCTGTAGGGGTTGTAGGTAAACCACCCCTTGGACACTTTTCAGGTCAACCATATTTCGCTGGTAGAACTGGATTTAAATTCGCATTGCGCGTAGCGAATCTGGATGTGATAAGAATTAGAAAATGTATCAATATTGGTGGAAATTTGCGCATTTGCAACATCTTTTACTAAATACTTCATATTTTATACATTTCAATCTGTTTTACAATACCGCAATTTAAAAAATTAATGAAAAAATGTCTTTTGTATCAATATATAAATTAAAGTTTTTATTGTAAACCTCGTGTTTATTTAAATATTATACTATCGTTGTAATATTTCATAGTATGAACATTGCGAATGTACCATCCTAGTATATATAATACCTACTAAATAGCTGAAGCTTCGATATGTACAATGGTCACATTGGGAAACCATAGACTTCATGATTCGCCAATGCAATTGTAGGGAGGACACTTGTCAGGGTGCTCGTTGGTTATATTTTAATAAAGCTAGCACAAAGTATATAAATAAATGTATTGCTTCACGCTACATCAAAACACCTCCATTTTGCTTTACGGTTGACATCACATCTGTGTACATCACTCTTTTACATTTTGTATCACTGTGTTCCTTTTCTCTGTGACTTACGTCACAGTATGTATCGCCAAATTTAAAGTCTCTAACGCTAACTAATATAGTGCTAACTTAAGGTTATACCTTACACAATTATAAATATATACCTGGTTTTGCTTGATTAGATTTTTATTTAAATATGCTATTTAATACTTCTCCTTTGAGATGAAAGGCTTGTAAGTATCCAGGCATAATTCTATACATACTTATGTGCTGTGTAAAACAGTGTTACGAGATAAAATCGTATCTATTGCGCATGTCATCATCAACATATCAAAATAATATAATAATATAGCGCCATTTAGTACTCGAATGTCAAATTTGATACGTTTAGAAATATTGGTAGGAATCTATTTCTTCTATTGGCAACACTCCGTTTAAATACCTTGTAAACATCAACTACATTTGTCAGAATAACATTTCATTATTCTTTAACATATGTCAAACGTCTTTCACATTTAACATCAAAACTGTCAGAAGTTAGGTGACGTTCAACGCCAATCTCCAGATGTCTTTTAAAATGTGTTGTTTTGAATATCTATAATTTTTTTCATATTCATCGATTTCAAGATGATTATATTTTACAATCATTTCAAAGTATCTGCCTCTGTTCCCTATCCCGGCAAATATTTAATCGTATTGAATGTGAAATCTAAATATAAATTTATAAAATTTGATTGTGTTCCATTTTATAACTTCATTTCGGATTATCAGAATGAATAATATTTAATACTAATAATATGTTGGAATGTAATTTGATGACTTCTATAAAAATTTTTCTATTCTAGTGAATTTCCGAACTTGTTTAGTGAAGATATCTTTAAGGCTTGTTCAGTTTTATAGAAACAGAAGGAATCCTTTTCATCGGGTAATAATTGTCAACAGTAGTAATGAATGCAACCAAATCAATGTTTTATCTGCTAATCAAAGTAATTTCGATAACAAACAATTTGGTTTGAAAGGTTACCGTGGCCTGTTCGGATTTTTAGAGAATATTTTCGAATAAATATATAATAATACAGTGGAGTTTTCGCATAAGTCAATTGCATTGATGAGTATTGCATTAAGATGAGCATTGCATTAAAATGAGCAAAGGTTATTAACATTATTCTTGTTGCGTGTAAATTCGTCCTCGCCGTCTTTCAAGTATGCCATACAAACGTCTAACGTGACAGAATAATATTTCAACATATGTTAGGTGTCATCTTCTACTGTCAAAGTTATTGACGTTTAATGCAATAGGGATTTTCTAAACCGGATACATTATGGTTGGCTAAACATAGTATTGTATCTTATTCAAATGTATTTTATTAAAAAGTGCCTACAACAGCCCCATCTATTTTCAACGTCAACTTAACATCTACTTATTAGCATAGTATAGATTGGTTTGAATTTAGTCGGAGCATTTAATTATAATTTGACAGTTGGATTTCATTTTTAAATAAGCAACATCCAATCAAACACACTAAATAAAGAATTTACATAATGTACTTATCAAAGTTACCCATAGATTCCTAATTTGATCATGCAATATAGGCTTACAACGCAAACAGCCTTTTGCATTTAAAAAACTGTTTAAACGCCTAAATTTAGTTAAGATGAAGTTCCTATTTCATATGAAAGTTAAATATTCCCGCCTCTTTATATTTACACTAATCAGTTGCTACCAATCTAAATGTCTTGCGTTCCCTATTTACTTAATTTAGTTTATTATACCTAAAATTATCAAACTTTGGTATAATTAATTTAAAAAATCAATGACAGCGGTAATTTGTGCATGTTTAAAAAAAGAAAAAACCGTTTTTTTAAATTGCGTTTTTATTTCTTATAAGATTACAAATATACTCGAATATATTGTTTGTGAAACATTTGCTTTCATGTAATGAACAAAATTATTAATTTACATTAATTTTATATATACATTAGAAAAGACAAAAGAAAAATAAAATACGATTTCCCTATATTTTATGTAGAAATTTTAAACCTCGAACAAAATTTATTAATTTACATCAATTGGTGAATTTTAAAACATTTTAAACTTTAAAATATTGGTGTATATATATAAAATTTATTATTCATTTTACTTAGTTGAATACATTTTTTTTGTTATTTAGACAAAATATGATACTGAACACGTATAAATACATGATATAAGAAAGAGATAGTATATTATATTTATACAAAAATACGTTGTAATCGTATGTATTATGAAAACATGTTAATTTTTCTATTTACAAATAAAAAAATACCAGTTGTTTTTACATTTTGCTTTAAAATAATATCAACATATATCAATTTTACTATTTTTTTAATGATTTGTATGGAAAAATAATATAGAAAAGAGATATTCGCTTTTACATTTATCTATATCGTATAGGAATTGTAGTTTTGAAAAAAGGTGATGTTACCATCTCTGTCGAGTATTATGGTGTATATATATAAAATTTCTTATCAACTTTACTGAGTACTCCATTTACTACCGGTAATTTGGTGTTTCTCGTGGTGATTCCAAGACTGCTTTCGTGGTTAATGCTCAAAATAACTTTTTAATTAAAGGTACCTGATCTATGTATGTATGTATGTATGTTCCTATTGCACCATACGTAGGTACTACGTACTCCTCAAGTATTTCTTATAAAAGAAACCATTTCTTTCGCGGTCTATTCACCATCGATAAACTCGAAATAGAAATTATTCTCAACGTAGAATTTTTCTTCGAGACGGAAAGAAAGAACATCACCGAGGGATAGGATCCCTCTTCGAATTGTATGCCTGCGATAATCTATCTCGATCGAGGTTCAATCCTAAACAGAAATATTAAATAGATAACTTACTACACCTAACCTACAATTAATAGAGTGTAATCTTGGTTTGTAAAATTTCATTTATTCGATACTTTCACTTTATCGTGATCACTGACAGATTAAAATCAATCATGCGATCATAAACAATTCAATTTACCTTTTTTATGCTGTCATTTTATCTATTGTTCCTATCATATTGTTATTTTGGGATTAACAGTACTTTTTCTTAAACTCGTCTTCCATTGTCTTCTCCATAATTAGCTTGACATCGAGTTGGATCGCTCTGCTACTTTGCGAATAACAATTTGCCTTTTTCTTCAGTATTAATTACTATACGACTTTTATATTCCTAATCTTACAGAATAAGCTGTAAATACTACAGCTACAGTTCTAATGTATTCCATATGTATACGCATTTTCTTGCTTTGCATTCAATGGATACCTAACGTAAATACAGTAATTGTTGTCAACGCATTCGAATATATGTATATTATTAATTACTTTCCCAATAGAAAAGAAACTTCTTCTTCGAAACATCAAGACGCAATGAAAAAATCTACAACGAAAAGCTTAAATACTCTATCGTAATAGTCTAACTGTGATTGCCTTCTATATTTGCCATTACATTCCTAATCGTAGCTCAACGTCAATTTGTAATGTGTATTTCTTCTGCAAGTTCTAGGTTAGATGTCAAATCGCTATTTATCGTTCAGTATTAATTCTAAATCTATTCTTCTTCGCTGGATTTCATCTAAAATCGTAAGAATACCGTTATTATTAATTGATAAAAAATCAATTATCAAATGTGTATCGTTTACCTTTGCGATCGTTTCTATTGACGGGAAAATTCGAGTACTTCTATGTGTTGTCAGATTCGTACGTTCGTTATGCTAGAAAACGCGATATTCTTCTCAAATAACATGATTCTATTCGTTTTCGTCCGCTGCAACGGTAAAAACTAATTAAATTAATTCAATATAGCGGCGTGTTTAGGCGGAATGCGGCCATTTTAAAATAAACGTCAGATGAGGTTGTAAAAACGTAAAATTTAATATAATCGATCGCTTATATTTGAAAATACGTACCGTTTCGTTTCGTAGACGCCATCATCTTGGTTTCCTTTTCGCAAATAATGCAAATAATAGCGGAAAAATAGAAAAAAAACGAAAAAAAAACCGACGCCGTAGACGGGACGCGAACATGAACGCTTAGGCGATTTTTGCCCGTGTACGAATGACTTGACTTGACTTGAAAATATCTTTATTGATTTCTTAAAAAGTTATACATCGATCGTGACATATGTGTATAAATCTTGTTATTTAAATTTCCTACAATGATAATTGTGTACATTTAAAGCATATTTATGGCAATAATAATACTAAAACATATTATTTGTTTATTTCATTTGCGTTAACAGACATAAGCAAAGAGATATAATCAACATATCCCTATTGCGTATATATTTGTGTCTTCATGTCCGGTATCTTCTGTGGTTGTAGCTGGTTCTGGTGGAGGGAAAACGGTGTGAAAAACCTCTTCGTGTGCGTTGGTGGTGTGTTCGCAGCGGCGAGGGGCGTCGGTTCACCGCAGCGGCTGGTCGAATACGGGTAATCCCTGGTAGGGCAGTTTGTGCTGGGGCACTTGTCGCCGGACTTCCGTTATGGATCTTATCAGGTCGTTATGATGGACCGCGGTTTTCTGATAGAACCTTTCGGCCATATTCGTTACCACGGCTTCGATCAGCGGAACGCCGGCCATATCATGCAGGACCCTAACAGGGGTACGCATATCCGCTCCGAGGATTAGTCGAAGGCATTTGTTCTGTAGGACTTGCACCTTCCGGATTAGGTGTTTGGATGCGTTGCACCAAACCGGAGCGCCGGTTAGCAGAAGGGGTCTGATGATGGTTTTGTACAGTAGGAGTTTGTTGTTGCGAGAAAGATGAGTTTGTAGTAAAAGATAGCGGAAGTTTTTCAAGGCGATAGTGGCTTTACGGACATTGGCTTCGATTGCGTGTCGGAATGTTAGATGTTTGTCCAATAATACCCCTAGGTATTTAAGCGGCGATTGAAGCGGGAGAGTTGCGTTGAGAAATATCGGCATACGGGGAATGTGTACGGGGTTGGTGCGTCGAGTGAGAATTGTTATCGTAGTTTTTTGCGGGTTAGCTGTTAGTTTCCATTTTTTGATGTATTTTTCGTATAGGGGTATTTGATTTTGTATCTTGGCCAATGCCGTAAGCTGAGAAAAGGAGTGCGAGTAGAAAAGTGTGTCATCTGCGTACAGGGCAAGTTTATTGTTCGGAAATCTGGGGAGATCGGCGGTATATAGCGTGAAAAGGATCGGTCCCAGCACCGATCCTTGGGGTACCCCTTTGCTGGAACCGGGCGCGGGTCGGATGGGGAACTATCAATCCGGACCCTAAAAGATCGTCCGGTGAGGTACCCGTGCAGCAGCCATAGAGGGGTGGCGGGAATTGCAGCTTCCCTAGTTTGTATATTAATCCGGCCGTCCATACTCGGTCGAAAGTTTTGAGATCGACGAGCATCAGCGCGGTGTGCTGACGCCGATTGAACCCTCCGATCGCGTCGACTACGACTCGAGTCGTCTGGTGATCCGTTGAGTGCCCAGGCCTGAATCCGAACTGCTCCGGCGGTAATATGTTGTTTTCCTCCATGTGTTCTTGCAGGCGATGGAGCACGACTCGTTCCGCGATCTTTGACATGGTAGACAACAGGGAGATAGGGCGATATCCGTCGGGTCTGGTATGATCTTTACCTGGCTTTGGGACGGGAATAACTATGGCCTGTTTCCAGGCGGTCGGATAATATTGGAGTCGGATAATAGCATTTATGATTGAAGTGAGTTGTGTAAGATGTTTTCGAGGGAGATTTTTTAATAAGATGTTTTGAATACTATCTGCACCGGGGGCTTTTGTTGATGGAGTGGTGGAAATTATGCGTTTAATGTTGCGGGGTGTGGTGAGAAGTGTTTCCGTGAGATGGGGATGTAGCGGATGTTGTAAGAAGAAGGAAGTGACAGCATTCTCTACCATTTCCTCCGTTCGGGCGTCGGTGTCCGGAGTCTCGTGGTATGCGCGGAACGAGTCGGCTATAATCTCCGCCACTTCGTCCCTGGCCATCGCATGTGTACCGTCTCGACGCTGTATCGTGTTTATTTTCTGGTGCCGCTTTCGGAGGTGTTTCGTTAGCCGCCAGATCGACCCGTCCCTAGCGTTGACGTTTCTTAGCCGCCTCGCGTATTCCTCGTTCCGATAATCCCGGATGTTACGTTTTATTACGTCGCTGAGGCGTTTCATAGCGCGCAGGTGCGTCGGGTCCCTCGTACGCTGATACAATCGCCGCTCCCGGTTCCTGGCGGCTATGTCCGCTAGAATGTTTGGCGGCAGGCGGCTATTCGCGCTCTTATTGACGGTGCTGGTCGGTATGGATCGTCTGGCGGCCGCGGCGACGTTCTCGGTCATCTCCGCGATGGCTGCGTCCAGTTGTTCGGTGTCTTCTATGGCGGTGGCGATAGGGGAGGCGTTAAGGATCTCCCGGAACAGCTTCCAATTCGCACGCGAGTAATCAGCGATTTTCTGTTGTTGCGGCGGTTCTCCGGCGTCCCCAAGGCAGAATATGACCGCCATGTGATCGGACGACGTCGTTTCGGTGGTGAGTCCGTTGACGTCGTGTACATTAGCGGCTATGACCAGGTCCACTGTGGTGGGAGTCCTTCCTTTGCTGGGGATGTGTGTGGCATCCGTTGTAAAGTACAGCAATGCATTGCTGTTATTGATAAAGGCATTCAACGCATTACCGTTGGCGTTGTTGCGGTGACAACCCCAGGTGGTATGGGTGGCGTTGTAGTCACCCGCAACAATCACCTTTCTCCCGAGGTTAAATATTAATTCGAGGTGTGCTGCCCGCAACCTGGTAGCCGGACTATTGTACCAGGTAGCCAGAACCGTGTTATCGGCTAGTCTAACCGCTACAAATTCCAACAGGTTCAACGCGGGAGGGACCGCGAGTTTTGTATACGGGAGATCATCCCTGATCAGCATCGCCACCCCACCGTGTCCGTCTCTGAATCTTCTCTCTTCTACTCGGTATCCGCGGACGGCCAGGACGTAGTTCGCGGGCAACCGGGTCTCATTTAACATGAGTATATCCAGCTCTTTCCTGTGGAGAAGGTCCTTAATCTCCAAGATCTTCCTGGAGGCCCCGTCGTGTACGAATGCGATGCCCGCTCGACTATTAGGCTTGCTGTTATATGGGAGATTAATAAAGGTATATAAATCTCGACGGTTATTTTCGATTAAAGGTAAAAATTTCAAGTTTAAAAGAAAAATTCGTTCGATACCGGTATATTAACATCGTCGGATCTCGAAAACGCGCTCGTTTCGCCGCCGGAACGCGAAAAATACCCCTTTTCGTCGTTCGAAAGTTAGAATATTTGACGTTTGGATGTACACTGACAGCTAGAACGCGCATTAATTTCGCATTTATCTGTGCTACACGTCAATTTCGCACTTGGAACTCGACGTGGCGCGTTCGGCGGACGCCCGTTCGACGCCGCTAGATCCCTGTAGGGGCCCTAATTCGAAAATCCGGCCAGCTACTTGAACAGTTCGAGAGTGTACCTCGTCGTCCGATCGCTTTTCCTACCGCTCGTAAGACGTCTAGATAGCGGTTTACGATGCACAACTTTCCCCATAACGCTACGCGTCGCCTCGCTTCTATCCTTACGGGTCAACGATGCGCGCGACGGCGCAAGAGCTATCAGCTTTTATTAAGTATAAAATGCCTTTATTGTGCTATTCCCAATCTTGAAACAAATAACAACAACAACAAAAAGAAAGTAATCTATAAACTATTAGTAACGCACAATCTTAAGGCGAGGCCCAGTTACATAAATAAATGGAACTGCTTTTGCCTAACCCTACTCCAAAAACAAAAATTTTTGACCTGATGCCTATTAACTAATTGAAATCTACAACTAAACTAAATTCTGTGTGTGCGCCCGGTTATACAACATCGTCAAACAAAAGAAATAAAAAAAAAACTTTTGCAATTTTAAACTTTAAGTATGTTTAAATTAAAAAAAAATGCACAGGCTATGGAAACTAACGAGAGAACTGGTTCACAAACGAACAACTCTTCGAAATTGGGCAACGGCATATGTTTTGATATCGGCTGGCAGGCTATTATACTTTTTATATAAACAAAAAGAGAAAGATCTTTCGAACAGAGCGAGCCTGCGAAAACGCGCCGTTAAACTGTGGACATCTGTTCGAAACCGAATTTTTTTATACAAGTATGGAGGAGTTTTAAATAAAATAATTTTATGGTAAAGCGTCAAGACTTGGAGTTCCCTTCTATTACTCATATTCAACCACCCTGTGTCGGTCAGTTTATGAGATATATGTTGGAACTTTTTGATTCCGTGAATATACCCTAAACAGGTGTTTTGTACTTTTTGGACACTGCTAACGCTAGCAACATCTAGACAGGCATGGTAAATCTCCGAACAGTAAGAAAACCGCGAAAGAACATATGTATCGCAAAGCATCTTCTTGACGGTACGATTTAAAACCAAACGGTGAGGATATATTTTTTTGAGATTGCAGTAGGATGCCCTAATATAACCACCTATATGTTCACGAAAACGCAAAGAATTATCAAGCGTCAGCCAGAAACTCAGCCAGAAACTCTCTTAGCGCTAGTAACCGTAGGAATTACTACGTTATTCATTTCAATATGTATTCTATTGTTTAATAGTGAAACTATTTCCTGACTTCCAAAAACAAGAACATTTGATTTAGCTGGATTTATATTTAACGAGTATGTAGCCGAAACAGAGTGAATAACAGATAAATCTTTATTAATACTTTCAACCGTAGTAATCCAATCGGAAGCTTTAAACGAGTAGTACAATTGTACATCATCTGCATATATATGGGCTTTCATATAGGAAAGATGTTCAATAAAAGAAGCAGTGTACAGTGTGAATAAAATCGGGCTCAAAGTCGAACCCTGTGGCGTACCTTGCAATAAGTATAGTGGCCGAGAAATTTTATTCTTTAACTTTACACTTTGTGACCTGCCTGAAAGGAAATCCGAAATCCAAAACTCTGACTGCACATCTGGCAATAACCTATTATCGGTAACAATTTTTTTTATTTGATATTCCATTACTCTCTCCATGACCTTCGAGAGCACAGGCAATATACTTATCGACCTGAGATCTTTCAGATCCTGAACAGAGTTCCCTTTTGGCAGGGGAAGTACCACCGCCTGCTCCCAACAAGTGGAAAAAAATTTTGCAAATACAAGTATTAATAATGTGCGTCACGTAAGGTACTATAAATGGAGAACACAGTCGTATCATGCGAATATCTATACCGTCATAACCCATTGATGTAGATTTTATTGAGTCTATCATGCGTACAATAATCTCGTTTGTAACTGGAGAAAACCCGAACATATCAGTCACAGTACCGGGAAGATTTAAATTTAAAGACATGAACTAACAGGCGGTACGCAGTTAACAAAGTATTCGTTTATTTTGTCTGGATCTGTTAAATGAGCCGGTATTTCTGTTTTAAATTTATATTTAAAACCCCAAGGTGCTTCCACAACGTAGTTTTATCTCTCGTGCGGGAGATGAAATCAAAATATGCTGTTTTTTCGAGATCAAATGTAGGGTTGCTCAAATTCCGTAAAGATTTGTAGTAATTCCAGTCATTTGGACTCTTTGATCTTCTATATTTTAATTTAGCTTTATCGCGCATTATCATTATCTTCAGATTATCAGTGAGCCATGGGATGTACTTTTTTGTAAACCTTCGAGTTATCACAGGCGCATGCTCACCAAAAATCCGAAGGATACCATCATTAAAAAAGCAACTTTGTCATTTATATTTTGTAAATGCAGAACATTGTCCAAATTCCAGGCATGCAGATCCGATTTTAATTCGCAAATATTTATGTCGGAATAGTTGCGATAAGTACGTAACACCGGTCTATTAATTGGCTTACTAAAGTTAACGCAACAATATACACAGTCGTGGTCTGAAAAATTAATACCTATCACACCGCTATCTGTACAGTTCGTGTCATTGGTAACTAAAATAAGATCGATCAAAGAAGATGCCGTTCCCGCCATTCTAGTTGGTTCTGTAACCAACTGTCTAGCCCCAACAGTATCCAAAAATGCATTGAAATACCGAGTTGAAGGTTGATTTATTCTAAATAAATTAATATTAAAATCGCCACAACAATATACTTTAGTTGTAAGAAAGCAACAATTGATAAGCGAATCTTTCAAATTGTTATAATATATATATTTATATCGGTACTTCTGAGGGGCTTACTTTCTTCCCGATAACTTTCAATAAAACACACGACTTAAAATGTTTAATATAAAAGTTTACTTCAATACTTTACGACCGTTACATCTAACTACATCTGACATACTTCTCTCTTTATACTCAACTAATAATTTACATGATCTAATAATCATTATATTCATATATTAATTGAACTAATAAATAAATCTTCTAACACAATTATCCAAGAATTGTTTGTAATCTGAGTTAGGAGCGTTATAAGCGACGCCAATGCCGAATCTACGCGAGCCTACAGTAACCAGGAGCCACAACTGCTCCATACTGTTACTTGTGGTAATTACCGAACATCTGAAAGCATTCCTAATGTATATACCCACACCGCCGCCGCGACTCGCCCTATCACTTCGCTAAAACCTGTAGTCATTAATGTGAACCATATCGCTACCCACAGTCTCATTTAGCCTTGTTTCGGAAATTGCTAATACATCAAAATTATTTGCTTCTATGAACATCTCCAGCTCATTGATCTTATGAGTCAAGGATCTAATACTTACGTGTGCCATCTTTACATTAGACGAATTCATACCAAACTAATTGCCTATAGAACAACTAATCATAAATAATTTAATATGCTTGTAACTACCTATTATTCTATCTGATACAGGAGCCCACTGTATAAGGCCTCGCCGTGCTTCTCGGCTTAAAAGTAGTCCAACTCCGTTTTTTCTATCTTCGGTTTCGTCTTTTCCTAAATACAGTAGTATGCTTCCGTTTGAAGTTATTATATTGTTGTTATTCTTGAGGATTTTATTGTGGATGTATTACGCAGGTTTTGATAATCACTATATAACTCTGGTGACGTAACTTTACATCAGTTTTACATGACATACATAACACGAACTTATTTTTCATTAAGAAACTTACTAACTTCTCAATAGTGATGAGCAGCTCTATATAAACAGATGTATATATGACGTGTATCTCCTTGTCGTGGCCTTGTTTATTATTATCTTATTTCACATAGTCCCAGAATTTGAATATTTAATACTTCCATTTTCCTCATTACTTGTGCTAGTTTGGAGGGTTCTAGCATTGTTCGGACATTACATGTTCCAATTCTAGTGCATTTTTTGGTGTGAAAAATGCTGGTTACTTTAACTTGCTTCGTCTCAGTTTCAATGATGGTGGGATTTAAGGTGAGTGAGTCATCAACAGAGACAAAACCCAGCTAGGTTCGAGGCGTGACTGAGTACGCAGAAGGAATACGTGAGCATTAGTGGGGATAAAGAGGCGGCATCGCACATGCATTGCTAGGTCACGTACATCATTCTATCATTATATTAGATAAGGATAGAATGCATACGCGATGCTGCCTCTCTATCCCCCTAATGCTGACGTATTCCTGTTTAAGCTCTCAGTCACGCCTCGATCCTAACTGATTTTCGTCTCTGGTCATCAGCTCTCTGCAACCTACATGTCGTAAATGCTGGACATATATTCGGCTCATGCTTCTTATTACAATATTTACACATTTTCCAATTTACTGGTAATTTGCTTTTAACTAAATTTACTGGCTTCATTTATTTTAGAAGTATTCATCACACGTTTGAATGTAACGGATCTTCATGTAAGAATGTCTTTTTCAGATCTTGATCCTTAATGCTAAATGCTATTCTGTCTCGCAATATTATATTCTTTATGTTATTACAATCTACCTTATCAGAATCACAATTTTCCAACACTTTTGACAATCTAACATAATACGCATCAAAACTTTCATTCTCCAATTGATTGCAATTGAAAAATAGATATATTTCATACATGGCATGCTTTTTCATTACTATTTTTCCTTTATTATTGTTTTAATATTGTCAACACTTACTTTATCTGCTTCGGTTAACCCAAAATTGATATATTTTATCTTTGCTGCATCTCCAATGATTGTTAACAAAATATTCACCTTTTGTTAAAAATAAATCTTGATTTTCAACTATATTACTGTCGCTAACATCCAATGGTTTTGTCCGTGGTACATTATTCGAACTATTATTTACAGTGGTCAAAGTATTTACTTGCGTTTGCATAAGCTGCAACTGATCTGCTAGCTTAGTCATTGTATCCATCTGAATTTTTAAGAAATCTTGAAATTCTGGTGACATATTCGCCATCTTGTGTAGCACGTGTTTTTTTTTAACTATTCAAACTACTCGGAACGGTAAATATCAAACAAGTTTACTTACACTTCTGATACCATGTCTTAATAGGGTTCTTTGTTAAGAATACACAGCCGAGAACTATTTAAATGTTTTATTTAGCACCACAAACAACTATACTGTGGAGTACGTAACAACAACACTCCAGCTTGTCTGAGTGTCTCTCTTGACGGGGCTGAAGTTAGCCACTATTGCTGTTGCATACTCTTACAACTAATGCATTTATACAACACAGTCCATTTACTTGACACGCTTACCCCTTTCTTGCCCAAATTGAGATTAAAAAAAAAACAACATTTTTCTTTACGTATATCGATTTAGTGAGGTATCTTAGGCATAATTTAATTTTTTCGGATTTTTTTTCCTGCACACGCTCTTTTGACAAAGCTGGGACTTAAAAGTCTCGTCAGGAACTATAAGACTGGAAAGACCCGCCAGGAATCAATTAGTTAAAGCTAAACTATTTTCTATAACCTTCAAAAGACAATGATTGCAAATGAATGCTTTTATTATTTGTGATTTAATGATTACATTGGATATAAAAATAACTTATGAAGATATGTAAAGGTTATGGTACATAGCAAAACAATTTTTGTTTGAATTGCAACATAAATAAGTTCCACAAAATGAACATTTTGAGTGTGGTCTAGATTCTACTGCCTTCCCCTATTCAGTGTAAAAATGGGCCAGTGTTTTCCTAAATTATCCAATCGGATGTCATCCAATGCGCTGTAACCGTACTTCCTCCTCTTGTTTTGTGTAGAAGTCTGTAAAGTTCGAGATCCTCGTTTCTTTGCTCCAGTGGCATATGTTACAAGTCCCATTGCTACTGATCTTGCATCCAACTGATTTTTTCGAATAATTCATTGTAAATGACATATGCATTTACAAAGGCGATGTCCAATATGCCCCAGAACAAACGATGCCACCATTTACGCGATTTTCTGTCTACGCAGTTGGAACTACGCAGCTGGCCTGTAAAATCAGTTTCGCCCATATTTTTGTTGTAGTCTTCGACAACGCTAGGACATGGTAAGCGTATAATGGAACCATCTCTTTGCTTTCGATATACATGTTTTACCTCTAAGCCATGAAAGTTAGTTGCAAAGTGAACTGCTCTGTTATCCATCCACACAAAATAGCCAATGTTAGTATAAGAATACCTATAATCGAAATCCCCACGCTGCAATTCCTTTTCTTTCATATTTCGAGGCAAATCCTTTCTATTTTTGCGAATTGTGCCACATGCTAGAGTGTTTTCTAGTTTTAGTTTTTCAAGCAATTTTATACTGTTGAAAAAATTATCAAAATAAATAATTCTTCCTCGATTCCAGTAATTTTTGGTTAGTGACAATACTATTCTTTCACCTAAACCATAGTTTTGGAATTCAACCTCTAACGCTTCATTCTTTCCTTGATATAAATCAAACTTTAAAATGAAACCGTTCTGATCGGCAATGGACCATAATTTGTAGCCTCTTTTTATTGTTTTTTTCGGATTGTACTGTTTCAAAACACTTCGTCCTTTGAAAACGGTCATAGTTTTATCAACACTAAGTTTTCTTGTTCCCCGATGACATGCAGTGAATTGCTTGTTTAGGGAATCTATCAATGGTCGAATTTTGTACGCTTTATCTTTTGTTATCTTTGGGAATTTGCTGCAGATCGTTTACATGTAAATTTGCTAATATCATCCCGAAACGGTTCCTTGTCATGGTTTTCGAAACAAGAGGCACGTGTAGATCCTCTGCAGGATTCCAGTACATTTTCCAAGATGGAAGTTGGTGGTACCCCATAAAAACATTCAGCCCAATAGAGGCCAGTAGTTCCTCTTCCTTCATATTCAGTAATTTAGAATTTTGCACTGCATATAAATTACTTTGATAGGTGATATTCTTCAGATTATCTCCAAGTAGTCGAATGAAAACATCAGTAGGTGTTGAACATCCTGCCAATTGCTGCATCACTGCTTTTTGGTCTAAATTGTAATTCTCGAGAAGTTCTACCACGTCCATCTTGCGCCATTTTCGATCAGCATGCGGATTTTCGATTCTGTCATCTACTTCTTCTTCAGCCTCAATTTCTTCTACGCCTGTTTCTTGTCTCGTCTACGTCATTTTCAATACCTTCACTTTCTTGGGTTACAGATGGTCGAACAACTCTTATTTCCTCGTCGTCGCAATCGCTGTCTTCATATTCACTAACTTCGGTATCATCTGGCGGCTCCAGAATTTCTATTGCCAATTGTTCCAGTGTTTTTTACGCAGCGTAGTATACCAAGTAAGTGTTCCGGCATGAGTTATCCCTTAAAACATCCTCACATTAGTTATAAATTACATGCATTACCCACACTGGTATACCGTATGCAGCTATAAGAATACGTATTTACCTCTGTGTACCAGGTGTAGATTCCTTGCAGCTCGATTTAGTTTCTGTTCTTTTGGATTTGGTGGAGTGCTTAAATTTTGTATGATTCCACATTACCGATGTACTCTTGTTAACCTTAAGTTTGTCTTTGCATATCTCACTCATGCTTCTGCCGGATAAAATACAGCACGAACAAGGTGAATGATATACAAACGCGCGTATTATTAAAGTGCCCAACTGCGACCTAAAGTCTAAAGAAACAACAGAAGACGAATCGGGTAATCACCGAGATATATGATTCACACAAGGGGAATGAAAACCGCGACAGAAACAAGTAATAGAGAACTCTAATCTCGAATGCGCAAGACCAGTAATACCGGCCCGTGTTAGTCAATTAGTCGACTATTACTAGTCGACTGTTTAATTAGTAAATTAGTCGATTAGTAGAATAATCGGTTAATTGAAATTTGGAAACCGTGACTACTGACTAGTCGATTAATCGATTAACCAAATAACCGAGTCATGCGCCGAGCCCTAATCGGGAAGGTGAGCCTTTAGGTTTTTTATATGCCAGACACTGGCTCTGCCGTCATGATCGGTAATCTCGTAAGTTCAGGGTGACATAATCTGGGTAATCGTGAATGGACCAAGGTACTTGGGCACTAATTTCGCTGCAAAGTGTCGAGACGCATCAGATATTACGTGGTTCTTACGCTAAACCCGTTGATGGAGTACGAATTTGTCGTCGCGACGACGCAGGTTATAGTGTTGAAGGCGTTCGCGGATGTCCTGGTAAAATCTAGTGGAGGCACACTTTCGATGGTCGGTGTCAACGACAGGGGTTTCAGCAGCTTCAGGGTTAAACGATTCTTCGTCTCCTTTCAGGGAAACGTCACGTCCAAAGTTGGCAAAAATGGGGGTCACTTTTGTGACTTCGTGCTGGGAGGATTTTATGGCATAACCAATCTTTGACAGATGTGCGGTGATTATCTTTGACGTAACTAGTTAGCATGGTTTTAATAACACGATTGACACGTTTAATGGGGTTTGCTTGAGAATGGTAATTGGCGGTGTAAGAAATATCGACCCTGTAATTTTCCATTGTCTTACGGAACTGATGGCTTTTAAATTGGGCACCATTATCGACAATCAACATTTTCGGGGCGCCGAACAACAGAATAACGTGATCTTCAATCACACCAGTAATGCTAGAAGCAGTAGCAGTGCATAGCGGAAAAAGAAGAAGATTTGCCAAGGTCGAGTAGCGGTAGGAATTTTACTTAGCAAATGTCCAGCTTGGGTTTTGTTGTCAGGTTTTGTAGTAATGCATTAAATATAAAGATATCATTCACTGCCAAATTATGCAATACATAGCAGGCACAGGTAAATAAACATGTACGAGTCTGGCCTATTAGTTTCACTACTTAATTTTTTGTTAAGATACTTTTGTGCGTGTATGAGATGCCCATTATCTCTATATGGAGTCATTACATATCTTGATAGAAGACAGGCAGTATCAGCTAATATGTATCATATATACCTCCCTACAAAATAACATATCTTTATTAGTTCCAGTTTTAATGGCATTAGTACTACCTGTACACAGCTCATCTAGCTTTGCAAATAAATTTGAACTTCTGAAGACCCTGGCATCGTGGGCTGATCCAGGATATCCTATCATAACATCCAAAAATTTCAAATTATAGTCACATAATCCTTGTAGTATTACAAGTATTACAGAACAAAAATCCTTTCGATTATAATAATCTGCTGGCCGTTCCCTTGGCCGATCTATTCTGATGTGATATCCATCGAGAGACCCTAAAATATACTGATACACATATAGTGTCTACTTTTCTCTCTAGGAAATCATTATGCATGCGCTGCTATGCTCTATTGGTTCTCGACCACAGTCTTAAGGGCGCCTCAGGTGCTTTTGGTTGGTGAATTATACATGCGTTGCACTGGTTACATTGATCCTCAATGTCTTTATCTATTCCTGGCCAGCATTTTCATTCTTTGAATTCCTACATGTTGATCGTGTAGTATCTCTAAGATACTTTTTCTTAGTTGGAAAGGAATTTCAACTCGGTTTCCAACTAATACAACGTCGTGCTCAACTGATAGCTCCCCTTTTCTTTTAAAATAGGCTGCAAAATTCGGTTCTTCTATTTTAGAAGGCCACCCAGATCGGCAGTACTCCCTAATTTTCAATAATATTGTATCTTTGTCAGTACATCGTTTTACATCTACGTTAACGGCTAACTCGAAAAATTCGGTGAAACTAACTGTCTCCTCTTCACAACTCATTTTGTTCTCTAACGGTAGACGAGATAATGCGTCCGCGTTTTTCACGTTGCGTTTTACCAGGCCTAAAAACAAGGTCATAATCATAGGAAGACAAGGAGTGAGCCCATTTTTGTATTCTGGCAGCAGCACTGGAGGAAATATTCTTAGATGGACTAAATATTGTTAGGAGAGGCGTGTGATCTGCCACTGAACTTGAATATTCTACCAAAAATGTATTTATGGAATTTATTTACTACAAAAATAATTGCCAAAGCCTCCCGTTGTAGCTGTGCATATCCAGCTTCTGCTTTTGTCAACGTTCTATGTAGATGGGAATAGTATAGGTTTTTCCTCCCCCTCGATGATGTATGACATCACTGCTCCAATACCGTACGGCGATGCATCCGTGGCAATTACTATTGGATAATCAAGTGAATATGGTGCTAGCATTCCACTTCTCTTTAATAATTCCTTATTCACCAAGAATGCTTCTCCTTTGTCTTCAGTCCATGTAAACTTCTTATCTTTCTGTTTCAAAATATACAATGGTTTCAAAACATGAGATGCCATTGGTAGAAATTTATCATAGTTAATTAGCCCTAAGTATGATCTTAATTGTGTCAAATTTTTAGGGCTTGGCGCATTCAGAATAGCATCGATTTTTGATTCTAGTGGTTTAATACCATTACTTGAATATTCGTGGCCTAACACTTCTACTTTTTCAACAAAAAATGAACATTTATCTTCATTTACCCTTATTTGATATTTATTTAATCTTTCGAAAATCTTTTCGACATTCTTCCTGCAGTCTTCTAGATCCCTGCCGCATATAATAATTAGTGTTGGGCGATTATGAATGATATAATCGAGATATATCGATTATACCCGAATAATCGATCATTCGATTATGGTTCAGAAATCATTGATTATTCGTTTCGACTGCGCAGGAGCACTCAAACAGATTCGAGATCTATATTCGAATCTTTGAGGTTTCGAGTTTCGAAATAATTCACTCGTCACTCGGATTCTGTCAAATAGTAAATTTCGAATGATCATTCGATCATTTTAAACGATTATTTCGATTATTGAAATATATCGATTATGCCCAACACTAATAATAATGTCATCAGTGTAACACACCACATGGTCCATCCCATTCAAAACTGAATCCATCACAGATTGGAATTGAGAGGGAGCGCAAGCTATTCCATATGGTAACCGATTAAATGTATACAAGCCTTTATGTGTTTATAGTTAACTATTTCCTAGATGACTCGTTAACTTCTAACTGTAAATAGGCGTTAGATAAATCTAAAACAGTAAACACCTTATCATGACCAACTTTATCAAATATTCCGTTTATTTTAGGTAGCGGATGGTAGTTCTTCTTCAAATACTGATTCAACGTCGCTTTAAAATCTACACATACTCTTATAGATTTATTTTTCTTCGGTACCGCCACGATCGGACTAGCCCATTCACTGTATTATACGGAAGTCAGAATACCTGCTTGAATCATCTGTTCCAATTCTATTTCTACAGCTGATCTTAAAGTATAAGGAAGGGTATAGGGTCTGCGGAAAACAGGAATCACGTTTTACAATAATATCTACAGAGTGATTAACAACCTTGACAGATCTATCCTTGAGAAATACTCCTGGAAACAATGATTTTAAGGACTTGACATGCTCATTATACTAGAATTAACGCTATTTATAATGGCAGTTTTCCAATCAGCAGATAAAAGCATATAATCTTCTTTAAACCCAAGATTTCATACAATTTCTTATTAATAATTGTGACATCTACACCCGGATCAACTTCAAATACTATTACTTTTCGCGCAATACTAATATCTACAGAGCATACTTCACTTACTTTATTTACTACTTGTCCAATCTTTTTAATTTGTGGATGACACGTTCTCAAGTACTTCACTTCCCTCTTTGGAACTGTCTTCGTTCTGATTTACTTTCTTCACACTTCGTTGCTTCGACTTGCACATCTTAGATAGGTGACCCTTTGTCTGACACCGATAGCAGATCATTCTTCTAACAAGACAATCAAATTCTTTATGATTTCTTCCGCAACGGGTACACTCTTCAATGCTGCAATTGCCCCTTTCTTTTTGTTTCGTCCCACTTTTCCACTGTTGGCTATTTACTTTATTTCATTTCTGTGGTTGTATGCGCTGGCTCTCTAAGTTCAATATTTCTATTGTTAATGCAATATTATGTGTTACTTAAAATGTAGCTTCTCCTTTGAGAATAGAGCTAATTGTGTTTTCTCATCTTTCAAACCACATACAAAGCGATCCCGTAAAGCTTCTGTTAGAAAGTTGCCATATTCACGTCTTAGCTAGATTTTTTAATTCTACCGCGTAATCGGATATAGTTTCATTTGGCGCTTGGTCTCTTTTCATAAATTTTAACCTCTCTGCAATTATTAACCGTTTGGGTTTAAAATGATTTTTCAAAGCGTTTGTTAACTCTGTAAATGTTTTATTTACCAGTTCCTCTGGTGATATCATAGCAATAAACATTGCTGTATTATGAGTGGAGCCCGGTAACTGGAGAGCAATCGCAGCGGCGGTGTGACTGTGTTTAGGTGGGCGGGGAGGGCTGGTCGATTATGATACAACACGACAAATCATCATCATTCACTTCAGTTTAGCACTGGATAGCGGATAGAGCGTGTTGATTTTATTGATATAGACGTACTTATTAATTGTAGTTATTATTTAGTGTAGTGCGTTTTGATTTTATTGATACAGATGTAGTTATTAATTGTAGTTTTTATTGAACATGTCGAAGGCGAAAAAACCACCCTTTCAAGACTTAGTAAATAAGTTTATTTCTGAGTTTCCCGATTTGTTTTACAACGGGAGTAAGATAGTCTGTAAAGTGTGCAAAATACATTTGATGTCAAATAAGAAGTGGAACTGTACAAGACACGTAAATTCCGCACAGCATAGAAAACGAAAATTGAGCATGCCACCGAGAAGTGCATTTTTTTATGTTGATAAACTGTAATTTGCCACTAGGCTTACTCGATAAACAACCGTTTAAGAACCTTTGGGACAAATACAACCCCGAGTTGCGGTTGCCAACGGAGAAAACGGCATGTTGCGTTTTTACGTGATGACGTGGAAAAGAAAATGAAACGCATATTGAAAAAACAGTTTCTTTGGTTATGTGTTGACGAGACAACAGACTGTAAAAATTGTATTGAATTCAAATGTAAATATTATGGTACGCATACTAGACCCTAGTAAACCTACATTACCACTGTTACTAGCTAGCCGGAGACTATAAGAGTGTACTGCTGCAGCAATTACGAAGGTTGTATTTAGTACGTTGGAAAAATTTCAAATTTCAAAAGATAAAGTGTTGATGTTTATGAGCAATGGCGTAGCAATAATGCGTTCGGTAGGCCGTTCTCTTCTTGAACATGGTTGCAAGTGTTTACATGTTATGTGTAAAGTGCTTTACATCTTGTGGCAGAAACCATTCGCCAATGCTCTCCCGAGGTAGATGCATTAATAGTAAGCACAAAAAAGATATTTTTGAAATCTCGCAAACGCCTACGATCATTTCACACAGAGTGTCCTGGTATTCGTCAACCACCGGGAGCCAATTCTTACACGTTGGGGAATATGGTTGCAGGTAGCTTTTTATTATACTGAACATTTCAAAATAGTAAAAGCTGTTGTTGCACAATTCAATCCTGCCAAAGTTGCAGCTATTAAGGAGAGCCAGTCGAAATTTCAAGATATTTCCGTTGAAACAGATTTAAAAAATATTCGTAGCTACTATAAAGTATTACCTGACGTAATAGATCAATTACAAAATAGATCGTTATCATTATTTGAGACTCTGCAAATTATGGACGGAGTGCATACACAGGTATTGACTATGCATGACGCAAAATATAATCGCGTTTTAGAAAAGTTCGAGAGTGTGCTACAGAAAGATCTCGATTTTAGCACACCGAAACAAATTTGTGATGGTGTATTAAATAATCCACTGACTAAGTACAAAAAGTATTTTAATCATGCATGTATAACATCGGTAGATGTTGAACGCTCTTTTTCAAAACATAAACTCATTTTCTCACCACAGCGAACATCGCTCACCGAGACAACTGTGGAAACACATCTAATGTTGTCAACTTTTTGCCACTCTTATCCATATGATATTAATACTGATAATGGTGCTTCTAGTTTTACTGTTCCGTAGCCGAGGCTGCTTAAAAGGGTGAGTGTTTCACTATTTTTCACATATAATCATGTATTAGTTCTGTTATTTCCCTGTTTCCCTGTTACCGGGCTCTAATTATGAGTATTCACTAACAGAAAATAAGATACTACTGTGTATTAATTTGTTTATTCATTTAACTTTATTCATCACATTGGTTGCCTTAACTTACTTGTTGTCTTAGCTTAGATACAGGTGACGCTGCTGTAGGTTACGTATTACTACAATTGCTACGTTGTCTTCTTCATCTACTTTGTTTACCTTCAGAATCTGGTCGAATCTATCTAAATAGTCCGTCATCTCTTCATCTTGGCTAAATTCTTTTATTTGTCCAATTAGCGCCGTTTTGCTATCGTGCTTTAACCACACTTTTAATTGTCCCGTGTTTTCTTCTTTTGTTTGTTTGTTTATCCTCTGGAAAATGACTCTTTTAGCATTCACTGTACGCAAGTTAGTGCTTAAAATACTATGTTGATTGAAGAGGTACCTTTCTTGATTTGAGACAAGCAAAATCGTCAATCACTTCTTCAAAGTTTATGTCTTTGAGCACATCACATTCTATGGACATCAGCAACAAACTGGTCAACCTTTCTTGAAGCATTGTACGTCTTAATTCATTTTTTATTCTTTTTAATTTGGAGAGGGAGCGTTCCTCACTGCAGTTAGTTACCATCATGCTTAAAAAGATTCTCAATGCAATTTCTACATTTGGAAACGTATCTTCAATTTCGTTTTTTTTCAAAAGATGATATATTCCTGAAATACTATTGGTTTCTTCATTTTCGCTAGGCTGGACAATTTTCAAGTAATTCTGTTAAATGCAGACATTCCATTTCTAACTCTCGCTAACGTCTTCATAATAGATTTCAGCAAAATCTTTGCAACTTTGTCTCAACTCCTCGGAATTCAGAGCTTTCAAGCGAGAAAAGAAACTAAACCGATGATTTATGTCCTTGTACGAACTCAATCGCTGTTTTAGATGAACACTCAGGGTATCAATTACGGGAAGAAAAGTTTCTACTTTAAATTTCTCTCTCCCTCTCCGCGCAGAGCCATCAAAGAATGCCTGGCGTGAGCTTCTACCTCTTGTTCTTTGAGATGGGTCCTTGTAATCGGATTCCGGATTTTTCTCTTTGGCGGATGATTTGAAGTAATCAAATTTATACCTGAGGTTAATAATAAAATCAAGAAATGAAGTAAACAAATCAGTTGCGACGTCCATTGTTATTGTTTCTTTCTGAAGATGATTACTTGTTTTGCCTATTCTTTCCAATATGGAGCTCCAAATTTCAGTCAGTATAATAAATTCAAGGTTTCCCATTTTTCTGGACAGACTAAGGGCTTCTTGCTTAGTTTCTAGTGGCTGCTCTGTATCCTCTGCGATAGACATCAAAGCTTCTATAATTTGTTTATGACCGTCATGCAAGGCGCTTACCGCATCAGCTGGCGCAGACCATCTGGCTTGTAAAAGACTTTTAAGAACTTTTTTTGAACCTAAATGTTTTGTCAATGTATTCCATCGGTGGGTAGAATCCGAAAAAAATAGTTGTACAGTTTGTGAACCATTTGAAAATACCTTGTTGCCTCTGATACGCACCCAGAGGCATGGACACCTACCAAGTTTAGAGAATGTCCCGCACATGGTACAAAGGTAGCAAATTCACATTTCTCCTTGATTTTTGCTTGTAGACCAGCATACTTCCCCGACATATTTGAAGCATTGTCGTAGCTTTGTCCTCTGCCATCTTTTATAGGAATATCATAATTCTCAAAAAAATTCAAGATGGTTTCCTCTAAATACTCAGATTTCAGAAACCTTTCAACGGGAACACGGTCTTTTACGTATCGAATTATAAAAGTTAACTGGTCAACATGAGACAGATCGAGCGTGTTGTCAACGCTAATGGAAAAATATTTTGCGAATTTAACTTCATTTATAATTTTTTTAGGACCTATTTTCCCATTACGTCAATAAACTCATTACAGATATTCGCTGATAAATAAGAAATGTTTCCTTTGCCAGGATTCCCAAATTTTTTTAAATGCTCTGCAAGAAATGGATCAAATTCACTTAATAACTCCACACATCCTAAATAATTTCCATTGTTGGGAGATTCAAGGATTTCATTGTCACCGCGAAACGGAAGCCCTCTCGATGCCAAAAATTTTACAACTGCGACAATCCGTTTAAGTACATTTCTCCAGTAATCCACTTCTTTTTGATGTTGAGATAACAAGTCTGTATCTACTCTACCAACCGCTTTACTTCGTGAAAGATAAGTCATCATAGATTGCCCATGTGCTGGGCTATTTTCATGTGTTAAAATTATGTGATTAATGTGCTTCCAGTCATTACATCCACTCGGAGAGCATAGGTTTATATCAGAAGGGTTAAGTAAGCAGCATGAAAAACAAAATACACATTTCTTCGACGGCCAATATAGCAACCATTTTCTTTCACCGTCTTCTTTGTTCTTCAATTTACGATTAAATTATGCTTTATTGAAATACCTAGTTGCTGATTTACCATCTGCTTCTTTGTAGGTTCTGGATGCTCTTAAAAGTCACAATCTTTATTTTGAAAATATGCAGGCCCCTTACGAATCCAAATTTCGCGGTTTTTTTCTGTAAAATCTCCATGAAAATAATCAGCGGGGTCGTGTGCAATGTTTTCTGGGTTGGAAAACTGTTGTTGTTCAACTGAAACAGTTGTCGGTGAAGTCACCGAAGTTGTTGCATTTTCGCCATAGGGACGGTCGCTTTTTGCACAATCTGGGTAATCTCTTTTCCTAAATTGATAGAAGTTAGCGTAGAACAAGAAGATTCTGAAGTTCCCGCAATTTGTTGTTGACACGACTTATCATGTGGAAGATTTATTATTTGATTGCTACTTACAGAAGCTCCTGGTGTAAAATATGATGTTAATTTTGGTAACTTTTCAATTACTTCTTTCTGATCTGCAGCTTTTTTCCTTTTTTCAGATCCACTAGGATATAACCGTTTCGACATTTTGTATTTTAATTCAGTATTTATTATTTTATTATTACACTGAAAACAGCCGGGAACATAAAACAAAACAGGCGAACGACGATTTAATTTTCATTCCCGAACGAAAATAAAGTGCGCGTGAAAGGGGAATCTCGGCCGACCGAATGTCATGTTCGTAGAGGAAGTCGCGATCATCGAGTCGGTTTACTTGGGTGGGTCACGTTCCGTTTTACGTCGCTATTAGCTACATAAAACTTAAAAATAATTTAGGGGAATCACCTTGTAGGTAGGCAGCCAGACAGAGTTGCCCCTTGTTCATTAGAATACCAAAAAAGCTGATAAGTTAGTAGGTATTATAGCCAGTAATTATTGTTTGATTTTCCCAAAATAAATATATGTATCGGTAATATCGGTTATCGGTTGGTAATCTGGCAGGAACTAGGGGGCCCCATGGATCGCGGAGCCCTGGGCAATTGCCCAGGGTGGCCAATGGAAAAGAAGGGCGTGGACGTACACTAAAACTAATGTGTTACAACCAGAATTACAACCAGATAACAACTCCATTACAACTAGCTTCGATACAAACATTTCGCACTACACACACTTTTCTTAGCCAGTAAAGTAGGGACACAACAATTATAATAATGTATAAATATGTTGCAACTCTTGAAAGTATGTCAAACAAACTACTCAGCGAAAGATCAAATCAATCACCCACATCTCGATATAATGATTGATGTCCCGCATACCATAAAAATACAGAAATATGCTTATCTGCGCTTATACATATATCGTGAAGAAGGGCCTAAAGTTCACATTTGTGTAATATTGGCAAATTCAAAGTTTCTGGGTCCTTAAAGCTGAGCGAATAATTCACCTAATAAAGAAAAGAATGTTGTATATATAGTATGATTTATTAAGTTACGGCTATTTAGTTACCTTTAACCCGTAACTGGTGGAATGTTTATAAATGTAAATTTTTAATGTTATATTAATGCATACAAAATTGACACTATGTGTGTTATTTCAATAATAGAACAAACTGAAACATAAAAGGCTAAAGTTGTGTAAGTAAGAACGATTCTAATGAAATAACCTAACTATAAAACAATACAGTATATTTAAAGAATAACTATTTGGCAAAAATCTATTGAGTACAATCCACACAATGACTAACAGTACAGCTGCCACAGATTGGAGTGCTACATTCAACACAAATAAATCTTGTCTTTCTGTCTTTGCCTCTTGGACATTTGCCACACCTAACTTGTCTTTCCAGAAGTTATGGACGATGGCTGTTTATGTTTTTTATGAGGATTTGTGAGATGTTTAGTCGCAACGCCTCCTTTGGTTTCATTGTAAAATTCGATATTTTTTGGTTTTTCAGACGCCGGGCGAATACAACTTTATTCTTCTTTGGCACAAAGGACACTAAAGTGAGGTCTTTAGTAAAACCGAAATGGGAGGACATTTCTTCTTTTCCTTTTGCAGGAGGAAATTCATACGGTACTTCTCTTTTTTTCTTTTTCAGGGTCCTAACGAATGTCAGTTGTTTCTTCTTTAGTTCCAGTGCCAGAACCAGTTATCAGCAGTAATGTTTCGGTTTGTTCCATTGATAGGAGAAGCCAAACGTAAAGTTGACTAAGCCGGTTTTCCTATTTTTTTGTCTTCAAAAAGGGTTAGTCCATCGCTGTCCTTGCCAGAATAAATATAAGCATTCAAAAAGTAGTGAGTCTTCGCATCGTTCAATACCATAATTTTTAAACCGTATTTTCGAGGTTTATTTGGTATATACATGCGAAATATGTATCGCCCCCTGAATCCAATAAGCATTTCTTCTACGCAAGCGTATTCTCCAATAGAGTAACATTGTTGACAATTTTTTACAAACGTCTCAAAAACCGAAGATACTGCAGCTGTTGCAACCTTTTTTTTATTCTCTCTGCTCTATCGGAAGCATTATCAAAGCGAACGCATGCTAGAATGACCAGTGTTCGCTTCAAAGAGATGACGCGGCGGAAGATATCGCGATCGGTGCCAGCAAACAATACTTCACGATTTTCATAATTTGATTTGAAGACTGAAGAATATATCAAGATTCCTAGGAAAGCTCGAAATTCTATGATATCTACATCTCTGTAATCGTAGCTATCTTCTGAAGAAAGCTGCAGTCTAACCGGCGACAACTTTTCGTTTGTACGTTGAATTATTTCGTTCAATATTTCATCTGTGAACAATAGCTTCCAAGCAGAAAGCTGAGTACAATAATTTCCTCTCTGCTTTGCTGGACTAATAATGCATGATGTGTAATTATGTTATGCTTTCTTGTTCGGATGTTTGATTTTGGAGGTTCTGCAGACCACTTGAAACTATAATATGCTTTAGAATTTATCTTCTGCTTTGTTTCTGTAGTTGGCTGATCAACATCATTCGAAGATAACCGCTCAGGTTCAGATTCGACGAGCTCCTCTTCGAAATCACTCTCATGGTCATAAACGAAACCTGGTTCAACAGTGTCTGCTTCGTTACCGCTATAATCACTCTCTAATTCATTACAAATATTTGTTGCCCATTCCTCAAAACCGGGGTCATCCGATTTCGGTACACGTCTTGAAGACGTGGAAGCCATAACACAAATCGAAAAAAAATTCAGTAACGTAGATAGGGAAGTGGGGTTTGTCAAACCCCAAATTGGATTTGTAGGGGTACAGTTCGAAATTAAAAAATTATTTCGCAGCGTGGGCGTACTACAGCAGTAGAGGCTAACTGACGGAAATGTATACAGACTGTGATCGACCCCCCACTACCTATAATCATGTAGCAACACTTCTTAATTTCAGTGGGGTTTGACAAACCCCACCTCACCAGTTACGTGTTCGTAACCTTCACGACCAAGTGCGTCATACGCTTTCTAATAGTGGGATATAATAATGAATCCCTCCGCGATCCAGTTCTTTATGATGGGGAGGAGGGTGTCGGCACTTCGGTCTTCAACAGCTACCATAAATACCCGTCCAGTGCCTCTTTCGTAACCACCGAAAACCCATTGGCCCTCTATCCTATGACCACGGTGGTACTTCCTACGCCCAAATTTTGGTTCGTCTATTTCGACGACAATGCCAGGTCCTTCTAGTTTCGTGGGCTTCGTTGTATAATGCTTTAAGCATATTTCGCGGCAAAACGAACTCCAATCAACCGCTGTTGGTTTGGATATTCGTATTTGCTTGCAAATTATGCCTAAAGATGCACAATCAACCCACAAATCTACAAAACCCAAAATTTGTTGTAGAGATAGTTTTGATGGTGCAAAAAATTGACCCGTCCTAAAATCAACGCGAGTAGCGCACGAACTACCCTTCTGCTTTTGGAGGGATACTGGTAGCATTGCCAAATCCACCCGTCAGGTCTAAAGCAATTAATCAATGAGCTCCTGTTGCAATTATTATATAGATATATTCATATCTGTCGCCACATTTGGCCAATTTTAACGGATTCTTATATCGTGGCCATTTATACGTCCCAGATTTGGGTATCAAACCCCATTCCTGGAGACGCACCACCATTCCTTCCGGATCTTTGGCCAAATCGGCTAACTCGAACAGGTTGAAAGCCATCTAGAACGTAATAACAGGTATTTTTATCTAATAAGATAAAGTCAGTATTTATTTACTTACCTTAATAAGAAACGAAATATTTCACGAAAGATAAAAATAACGTTAGAATAAGAATAAAGATAATAAATTGAAATAATGAAATAATGGCGCTTCCTATTTTTTGAAGAACTTTATATAATATTATTGCTAATAAGCGTTTCCTGGAAGAAGTTTTTATTGTTTTGGGTCATATTCATCACCATGAACGTGTTTCAGCAGAAAAAAAAATGAAAAAACCCAACCCCACGAATTCTTAACCAGAGAACCAGAGAGATCTTTTTTTACTATTCTCGCTTTGGGAAAGCATGATTTATGGGTGTAGTATGCATTAACCCGGCGGAAACCACGTGCGAGTTTCTAACACAAGTAACCACGTGGGGTGCTGCTAGAACCCCTTATAGAAATTAAGTTGTTTGATCACCTAAAATTAAAAAAAACACTTTCATTTTTAGCTATTTTATTCAGTGATAACCGTAACAAAACGTATGTACAAACTAATAAAAAAAATGCTTGATTATGAAAATACAGACATTTATTTCATTTAGACTGATAGTTCTTCGTCCGAACCTGCCTCGAAACAGCTTTCACAAAAATTTTTCATGTGTTTTAAACACATCTTTTTATTGCATTTATTGCAAAAGAACTTTGTCTTAATGTCTTTATTTCTAGGGCACACCGTACACCTAGATTTATAGCTAATCGACTCTGCTGAAGTACATGATTGCTCTTCATTGAGTTTAATTCCGCTCTACTTAGCTGCTTTTATTCGAATGTGCCTTGGTATCTGTGAGTCTATAGATCTCTTCCGCAGTTTGTCATTCAAAAGGCTATATCCTAAATCTTGTAAATATTCCCTTCGTACTATCTTTTTCTCTGGATTATTAGCGGAGTAGTTATATTACTTGGCTGTTGATACCTGCAAAATCCAAAATTCTAAAAAATAACGTCAAGGGCCAACAATTGGTTTTCCTGGACGAAGAATAAGTGCCACAAAGTTCATCTACTACATCAACCCCTGCTTTTGTAAGATTATAAAATGTTATAATATTGGGTTTTTGGTCAGGTCCAGTTTCTCCGTTAATTGAATTGTCTTCTGTATGCATACTAGAAATAAGCAATACATTTCTATTTTTTTTTTGGCACGTATGAAACCAAGGTCATATCGTCCTTGAAAGCAAAAAGTGATGTTTTAGCATCTCTTTGTTTGGCAGCGGTAAATTCATTCGGCAACTCTCTTTTATTCTTTCTTAATGTGCCTACGTACGTTAAATTCTTTTGCAATAAACTTCTGGTAAGTGGAACACTGGAGAACCAGTTACATTTCTACCGGAACCTTCAATTCGATGCGCCTGTCTCATGTCTACATCATTTGGTGCATATGACACCTTAAATGGCCCCTGCGGCTGAATACCTGCATATATTTCCATAGCGTATGTGTACCATGTTCTTGCATCTGTTAGTGTAAATATTTTTATACCATTCTTTGAAGGCTTATTTGGCATATACTGCCGAAAAGCACATCTGCCTCTAAAAGCAACGAGTTGTTCATCAATAGTGCAGTACCGGAAATTAAGTAGTGTCTCTGACAATTTGTTATAAAGCCTTCAAAGAATTCCCTGAATGCCGCAAGTTTGTCTGTCTGTCTTCTCTCTGCTCTTGAATCGACGTCAAAACGAAAACACTTAATCAAAAATAGAAATCGATTTAAACTCATTGTGGAGGGGAAAATCTCAATTCCTAATCGTCTTGTGTTCCATAAGTCTTTTAGATTTTGATGACCTCCACGTATAGAGCCAGCCAAAGGAAGAAGTCCTGTCATGGCTTTAATTTCAGCTGGATCTGTTTTATAGGCTTGTTGATTACTCTCGTGTTTTGCAGATTCTTGTTTTGTTTTCCTGTTGATAGAATCTCTGATTATTGTAAGAAGTACATCATCTATGAGCAAAGAGGAACACTCTAGAGGTATTTTACAGTGTCTAGCTTCAGATATTACGCCTGGCAAGCGAGTAACTAGATTCTGTTTGCGAGTTCTAATCCTTTTATTACCTGGTACCTTTCGCCACTTTGTCCTGTTTATCTCTGCCTAGGTAGTAATTTGTCACACTAGGTAAATTGTTTTCTTCGTCACTGGATGATGCGACAGGAGATACCTCTGATTTGCTGTTATACTCTGATTCTGTACAACTGTCTGTTTGAGAATCAGAAACTTCATCCATAATTTCGCCATCTGTGGGAACTTCTGCGTTAGGTTTCAAAAGCCTGGCCTGTTCTCGTTCGTAATCTCACATTTCTTTCAATAAATCGTAATCGTATAAGAGACACTAAAAACCAAAAGAAAACTGTTTCTAATGAACAAAACAACTTTATTTCCCTAAAGATTATTGCAATTACGGCAACGAAAATAAACTAACAAATATCCATCTAAATGAATATACCTACTTCCTAAATATTAAGAATATGCACTTATCTACAACATCGCAAAAACTCAAACACAAGTTAGGACGTGGAGGTCTGCGGATACCCAAGCGCAAACACTATGCTACTGTAAATAATTCAGTGCATACTGCGCAACAATATTGCAAAGACCAATAGTTTATGGTGTTTTATGAAGCTATCCACAGATTCAAGAGCATAGCCAATCACAGCACATAACTACACTTAAAATAACAGCAATGGGGGTATATTATACCCCACGTGGTTTCAGCCGGGTTAAATTTGTTGTAATGTGTGCTGTGTGACGTTTATTAATTAATTTTGACGTTAGATATGTGTCACACAATAATCCACACGAACAATGAATCGGCAAATTACAATATTAATAATTAATCCTACATTTGAAGAAATTGTTGTATTTCCCTTAATTATTTCGCCCATATACATTATAACGTATTAGATAATAAACAGTATTTATTTTAGTTTTGAAAAAAAACAGTTAAACAAATTTATGCCGCTCTTTTAAATAGTGGCATCGTAATTTAAAGACGGAATAAAATAATCCGCCACTTAAACAGTATGGTGCAACTGAGTAAAATAATAGGAACTACTTAAATTTAAGTAAAACTTAATTTTGATTTGATATATGACCGATCGGTGAGATTGGCCATTAGAAACCTATAGCTTTAAGCTATCAAATCGCATCAAATTCACCTAGAATATAATCAAAAGACAACAAAAAACACATACAAGGTTAAGCTAAACCGGAAGTTAATATCATAGGTCAGTATTTTGAATCAATTTGACAAATGGCAAATATGTCACGGGCATGTTTAACAAGCATGGAAACTATGAAAAACTGCTTACATTGTGAGCGCACAATACATTGTAGATTACAAAGATCAAAATATATTAAAAGGTTCATTGTTACACTAAATAGAAAAACTTTTGCAACTTTCTGTAAACGTATACATCCAAGTGCATTTTCGTCATACAATTTTGGAAGAACATACTGCAAAAGTGCCGTGGAGGAATTAAACACAATGTCCAAAGATATTATCGCCATTCCTAAATATGGATTAAAACTTAAATTAAACCATGTTTATCCGGAAGATTGGAGCCAAAATAGGATCCCGACTTTTCAACAATTCAGCCAATTCGCTACATTATTTATTAGGTACCTTATAAATTACTTACTTATTTTGCTTTTTTCAAAACTTTTTATTAAAGATATATTCCGGAATGCAAATACTTAAAGTGGAAAGGAACAGAACCTGTAGTTGACAGCTTACAACCCCAGAGGGCAAAACGAATATATGGTATCTGATTCCATTACATATTATACACAATCTTTTATCATGAACCTTACAAAAAATAATAGGTGTGCCAATCGGCGGTATTGGTTGTGGAACAATTGGTAGAGGATACAGAGGAGAATTCTGCAGATTTCAATTACGTCCTGGTCGATACGAATATAAAACAATAAATGCAAATCAATTTATTGTTACGATCAAGAATAAAGCCAAAAAGACGATATTTCAGAGTACTTTATCAATATATCCGTAAGTATTATACGTCAGGGTGTTACAAGTTAATCTATTCAACATTTAATGCTGTAAAGAGCATACCTACTGTATATACGAGGTGCATTCAAATTATAACACCTCCAATTTTTTTTCTCACTAACTAATCACACGAAAACTATGAAACTTGTGTCACTTCTGGGTAATCTCCCTGCAGCCGTCCTTTTTTCACAACATCGACCCATGATTCCATGGCCGATGCGAAGCTTCGGGATCTGCTTTGACCACTGGAAAATCGCTGATGCAATAGCGGCACGGCTGGTGAATGTGCGACCACGGAGAGTGTTTCATCGTTGGAAACAGCCAAAAGTCGCTAGGAGCCAGGTCAGGTGAGTAGGGAGCATGAGAAATCACTTCAAAGTTGTTTGTGTGTCAGCATTCGTGACACCCACCTGGAGGACACTTTTCCTTTTTAGGTCGTCATGCAGGATTGGGGCGCAGATCCCACGGAAATGCCAATTTTGGGAGGTGATCTGTACCACACTCATTCGGCGACCCCTCAAAACAACTCTCCCACTCGCTCGATCGTCGGCCCGGTTTGTGTGAGACCGCGATTGTCTTGGTTTGTTGTCCGCGTTCTGCCTTCTTTGAACTTCGCCCCCGGCACGAGACACATCCATGACACCATCACCACTGTCTCACTCAACTGGCGATAATTTCTATCGGTGTCACACCACGCAAATGGAGAAAACGAATGATTCCCCGATCTTGTCGCCAATTGAAGTATCAAAAAATGTTCCTCCGCCCTGCCGCTAAAGGTTCTGTTGCCCACAGTTTGCCATCTCTGTCACGCATTGGCAAAAAGCGCCCCTTATTTTTAAAACAAACCGATGTTTCTATCTGTTTCCAGTTCTGAGAAAAAAAATGGGCGGTGTTATAACTTGAATTCGTATTAAACAGTTGAAACCTGAACTATACTTTAAACACACTATGGCATAGAGAAGGTTTGCCACGTTTGGACCAAAATTTATTTTTTTTTGTGAAAAAATCAAAAACATAAATTTTCCGCATTTTTAGAAAATGTCATATACATTTTACATCATTTATTAAATTAAATAATCACAGCTGCTCACGCCAACATTACTTGTTATTAAAATAATTTGATTCATATTCACTTATGCAAAGTGTTCCAAACCCATCTCCTAGTTGAATTGTTTGGGGCACTAGGTGCAGCGTCGGGGACATACGTTTAGTGAATGAGTTATTATTAAAACATGATTTTACTTAAATAATATAATTCTATAATTACTCGAGTATATGTATGATACAAAAAATATAGACAATGTACAATACAAAAAAAAAATCAAGAAAACATGTTACACGTCTTTTTACGATAGTAACATAAAAGTTAATTTAACATAAATTGGGAATAATGAATTTAGGCTACAACCGTCCACCAGGCAATTTTCTTTTTAACTTTCTGAACTTCTTTCTGAGCAGCGGCTTCAATTTCCAATTTTTCTGGAGTATCTGTTAAAATGTTTGTTGCTCCAGATTTACCACCCCTTTTTTGTTTTCGATGATTAGTTTTGGAGAAGGGACAAATGACTTCCGGTGATATCATATTTGAACAACCAGCAATGTTTGGGTTGTTAGTTACGTTGTCTTTGTCTTGATTGTTCTTCGCATTTTCTTCAAAATTCTTCTAAATTAGCGAATCATTACTACAAATTACTGAAGTATTTAATAAAATAATCCTATGACCTTTCTAGAACATATATAATGTGAAATGACTAATTTTGATGAATGGGATATAATAAAATATTCGGATGACAGTTCGACTATTCGGCACGCGATGGCGTAACGTTCAGTTCTTTAAATTATTATTTATTTCTTTTTTTTTCTTTAAAAAAAAAAATTCCCAAGATGAGTTGCGTTTCATATTGATTATACACTAACTAATTTTTATTTTACATTGAAATTCTATTTTCTTATATGCTTTTATTATATTAATTCGTGACGTTTTAAAATTATTTAAAGCAACTGATAAAATTCACCTTTTAAGTGCGGTATTTCACTAACATAAAATCAGCTTAAGTTATTTAAATATAATTAAAAACATGAGCGCCAAACAGGCGTAATAGGGTGCCGTCATCCATACCGGCTGGCTCTGGGAACTATAAAACAAAGTGGCACAGAATTGAGTATTAATAGCACAGAAGAAAGTAACTAAGGTGCATCTTTCTGCAAATATTACTTTTCCTATACGTGAACCGTTGCAACTTCCATTTCGTCCAAATTCCATATAGAAGATGGTTTAAAAGAACGTCGAGACAGTATTGACTCTAAGCTGTTGAAGAAATTACCGACATTTGCTGTGGTAAAACTAGTCGCCCGAGAAAAGTTTGTTGCTTCTTCAAAAGCACGTAACCAATCTTTTTTTTTGAAATTCCGCACTTTCTGTAATACTTTCTGTACGGCATCTCTGCTCACATCCTCAGGAATTTATGTTCTTTTCTCTCTTGCACTCATCATTAACTGAAAACGTAACGCTTCAGAATTTTATAATAAACCACCTACAAACACGTTTAAGACACTGTTTCAAACGTCATACTAGAATTGACCTAAATCTAACCTCTTGGTACTATTAAGTTTGGTTAGAAATAGGTTAGTAACAGTCGAACTACCTTATCTACAATAAATATACATTATTTAAAGAAATCATGCCGCCACAAATTTCCAAAACTTTTCTCAAAACACTCTAAACAGTTACATGCATTATTTTACTTTAGAATAGCCAAAAATATACTTGCACAAACAAATCGCATTTACTCAGCTACAAGGTTGATACTCAAGCGAAAAATCTGAAATATAGACCTTTGGGAAATACTTAAAAAGTGACTCTCCCAAACGACCCACCTGTCCAAACGTAGCAACTTATCCCTGCGTGATTTTAAAATGATAAGTAACCTGTTTTGCGGACATATTACTTTTGTTGAGCAATCTGTAACTTATTACACTCTATACTCTTATCTTACATCTTTTACATGAATTGTAGCGAGAAGTCTGGAAAACTTGGGGCATGGGAATCTTTAATTGATGGTAATAAAAGTTGTTACACGGGTTTATATCCTAGAGCTTGGACCGAATATGACCTTACAGATTTTGGAGTTAAATTACTATGTCGGCAAATTAGTCCAGTTATCCCACATAATTATAAGGTAAGTTTCAACGGTAAAGATTTGTCCGGGAAAAGTTTCTAGTGGTTAAAATCTTCAAATAGTTATTTGTTTGTTCTGATTTAATAAAAAAATATGAGTGTGCACGTATGGAGTTGACAATAGGTATGATGGGGAAAACATTTTTGAATTGGAATTTAATATTTAGGAAATAAATCCCGCTTGGTTTGAAACTTATTTTTAGTTTTCTTTTGATTTTTTGCTATCAAGTAGGTCTTTACAGTTGACCTAAAACTATTTTCGTTCAGGTAAAGTACATTTTACAATATGCTAAAGTGTTAATAAGAAAGTTGTTCGGAATGAAGAATTATGGCGTTATGCAAATTTTGGAAAACATCTCCTCCACACCTCTTCCGGTTGCAGTGGCACTCTACTTCTTTCAATACCACAGGATGCCTATCTTGTCAATATAATACCTATGTTTATTCCAAACATGCACTTTATTAAACTAGCACTGCGGACAGGCACCAATGTAACCTTTGACGTAATTTCTCATTCTAGTGAACCAAAATTTGTTGAGGCTTCCGTCGACAGTGGCATCGACTGCGAGATGTGCCTTGTCATCGTAGTATTGCTTTACGATCGACCACCGTATTTTTCCTGGTACCATCATCAACCACTTACCCCATAGCATTCCCGCTCTCAGGGTAAACCCTCGCCGGATACGCTTATGATTATACATATATATATATATATATATATATATATATATATATATATATATATATATATATATATATATTAAGCATCTCGATACCCATAGCTACTTCTATCGCTTCAACTAGTTCAACAGCATATCTGAGCACGAAGTCGTTCTCTTGCATATTCAGCAGTCACAATCTTTCTATGCGAGGAATCAAATTACGTTTATCAAATGTAATTCTCACAGCATTACAGTCAATTAAGATTTCAAAGCGCAATCCTATTAAAAATGATCTAAATTTCTTAGTAGCCCACATGACCGCCAAGGGTTTTTAATTCTGTAGAATGGTATCTAGATTCTTCCACGGAAGAATATAGATTCCATCCACTGGATGAAAACATTCGTTTTCCTGTAATAATATTTCTCTCAATCCATGGCTACTATGTATTTCTATGTCAGAATGTGGCGAATAATGTGCAAACACAGATTGATGATGATTTACCAAACATTCTTTCAGCCCTTTAAAGGCGCCTTGTTGTGAACCCCAGTTCCAAGATACGTCCTACTTTAATAGAATTGCAAATAGTTAGTTAGCCTTACAAACCGTCGGAAATAAGATGTATGACCTAAACAACTTTCGTACATTGTGTACATTAGAAGGTGTTGGGATATTGCAATGCATTCCATTTTTGGTTGTTACTCTAATACCTTGAAACGTTAAAACCTAAATATTTAATTTTCTTCGCAGAGAGAAATTACACTTTTGAGGATTCGATGTCAATTATTCGCAGCACGTCAAACAGTTCATTCAAATGTCCCATCCCTTCTTCTATCGTCCTGCTTGGTATTAATAAGTCATCAATGCCATTACAATATTTGTCAAACGGCATCCGTGCAAGTTGGCAATACGTTGATATTCGATTAATTCATGATAAAGATCATCTGTGTCAACATGACCAAACATAGTGGAGCACAATGTTCCTATCAAATAACCTCAATAGTATTTGCTCTTTTAGATCGGCAAAGCGTAGGTCTAATTCTAAAGGTAATCACACCTTAGCATGATAATATTGCGATCATGACTTACCCCTTCGCTGATGTCATTTTCTTCTACTTTATCGGTAATCCTTCTTCCTTCAAAAATGTTCGTTCATAAGCCATTATAAACCCTGCAAAACTGTGAATACTATTCTGCTGTGTGTACCGCCACTACCGTGCCCCTCTAGTTAAATTTAACCTCGCCACCTGTAATGCGAAAGAATCTGGCCATTTATGAGCAATTGTCATACCTCCAATTCACTCAATCCATTCTCCCGCGTTCTGAGTCCACTCAAACTTAATATTCTTGTAATGTTTGGAATTACCTGACAGTTACTGTCACTTCGTGGCAATATCTTCTATAATATTTCATGCTTTTGTTGTGTATCTTGCAACAAGATTTCGATCACTATTACGCTCTTCTGGCCCTCTATTGGGCTGTTATCCATTTTGTAACAATAATTTCTACTTTCGACCAAACGTTCGACCAATCAACTGTACATCCCGCTTCTGAAGTTTTATTATCTCTAAACATTGTTAAAACAAATTATATTCTCAAAATATATTATTCTAATTAAAACAATACAAGCGAAATGCTTTCTGTTCCCTTAGTCATTTTTCTTTACAATACCCTCTACTCTGCCTTCCTGTTTTCCTTTTTGACTTCCCAAGCAGCATTGTGATTCATAAATGGTATAATCGGTTTACTCCCTCAAACGCCTTTCAAGAATTTTAGGATAGAGTCTACCCGCTGCGCTGGTTACAGTCATCCTGCAGTAATTGTAACAAATACGGCTATAAGAAATACAAATATAACTATCCTCTGTCACTTTATCTTCGTTCGTAGCTCTATTAGATACTTGACATAACCTTCCTACTCTTCCTTCATATTTAACCATTTCAGGATTAGTATTGTCTTTTCCTCCTGCCTTTCTCACAATGTTAAGCAATATCATCTAATATGGTACGTAGGCTTCCGTGGTCATCAATAACACTATACACACACTCTTGGTTTCCAGGTTGGAATCACGTTGTTATCGTAGCCTCTGTCGACGGTTCGTTCACACTCTTATGGGACACCTTCAGGGCTGTTGCTGTACACTCACGATTCATTCGGGAGGGGTTTATATAGGGCTTGTTTCGGGTCAATGGAACAGAGAAGTTATGGCTCAATAACCATTAACCGGTAGACCAACCCTTCTCCCCTCATCTAACCCTAATTTCCGTAAGCAAGCGTAATTATCCTACATTTAAGGTGTCACCGATCAACAACATAAACACCGTCTTCAAACCCAATTTCAAATTCTCAGACTACTTTCCCCTCAAAGACCGCAATCATTCTGAAATTCCTGGTGCCTACCAGTTCCCATGTTCGCGCGACAGTGTGTCCATCGGTGTAACAAAGCCATCGGTCAGCACTCGCGTTGCTGAGCACGAGCGTTGTACGCGGTTGTTGTGTGCAGCCGGGTCCGCGCTAGCTGAGCACAGACTGGAAACTGGTCACTAAATACAATGTAACTCTACCCACATCTTGTCTCGCCACTCTCACTAGTATAGTAGAAAAAACCGTGAATTAATAGAGATCTTCAAACATTCCAACAAGATGGCTACCCCCTACATCACATCTGGAAATCTCAACTGATTAAACCTCCTAGCAACCGCGACGTTCCATTGATCCATAGCTTTTCCGCTCCATTGACCCGAAACAAGCCCTATATAAATCCCTCCGAAATGAACATTCCCCAATCAGTGTACAGTAACAGGCCTGAAGGTGTCCTGTAAGAGTATGGACGAAAGGTCGGCAGAAGTTACGACAACGACGCGGTTCCAACCCGCAAACCAAAAGTATTTATATCATTTGATAGTTTATCTTCAACTTTAATATTACAATTACAACAAACGGCTCTTATCTGCGACAACTTCTCTACTCTCTACTATTCCCGCCTTTCGCATCTAGGATCCTACTTTGTTATCAATTGGTTAGTTGGCGCGAAAAATTTACATTTTGAATTTCGACCGAAGCGTTGCTAACATTCGGCCATCCGCTGTATCTTTTTGTCCCTGAAAAGCCGACTACATACCAATCTAAGTATTTTGGCTGTGTCCTAGTTCTGTTGTTCTTTTTTCGCTATCGTCTTCCACTTGTTCCTCTTCTAGTTCTCTTACGCCTTACGCTACCTCTTCATGGTCATCTTCCTTGTCAAATTTTTGTATACGTTGAGCTTCTGGTAGGTCTTCCACCATGTAACGGCCATGCGGAAGCTTTCTAGTTAGAATACATGATCTCGTAAAAGTTTTCGAGAATCGTCTGTATACTGGATTCTTCCTTTACTAGCACTAAGTCTCCTTCAGTAAACGGTGCACCTTGGTTTTTCATTTGATTATACCTACGTTACTGTTTGGCTTGGTCTTTTCTAATGCGATCATTGACTAATTCCCTTTCTTAATTCAGTTCTCTGTAGAAAGCATCTCATCGTGTAAAGAGCTGCCTTGGAAATCTCTGAAGTGATAACTAAATAGAAGGAAAACTTGTGTCGCTCTAGTTGTTTGATGAACCATATTATTCAGCGCCCACTGTACCTTCCGAATCTTACATAGTAAGGCAATAGCCGGCCATTGACTCGAGGTGCGTGAGTTGCGTTTCTCACATGAAGGATATTCCTCTTTTTGCAGTATATTTCAAAAGTTTTGTCGGTAAAGGCCATATCGCGGTCTGTTATGACTGTTGTTGGGAGAAAAATAATAAACAAATTTCTTTTAGGAACTTAGTCCTTCGGTTCTGATTGAGTATTCCTCATTAGTGTTACAATGTTTTGTGAAGCCATCTATAGATACTAACAGGTAAGAATTTCTCTTCTTGAAAAAGGGACATAGGTACTCCATGTGGATCGTATGATAAGGCATGCCAACCTGCTACACCGCAACGTCAAAACCAAACAAAGCCTCGTACTTCTTCGTGGCGGTGAGCTGGTTGGCGGCGCATACGCCCGAACCTACCTGGTTGAAGGTCTCCTTCGGATGCCTTTGCTAGCTCGTCTCTCGGAGAGTAGGGGTGGGAGACTAAAGATGTCCTAAAAGAGAGGTACAAAAAAAAAGGGCGCCACCGGAATAAAATTTCTACGGAGGAGACTGACTTCCGGAAAGATGGTGAATAAATAAATTAAGAAGACAACCAAGTAAATTAGGGTGTTCGTATATTAATAGCATTAACACGTAGTAAAGGACAGCAATGTAATTGTAATGGTATGTAACCACTAAAAGTCTGAATTGATTCATACAAATAAACTACATAGACGCCTGAAGGGCTCAGTATACATTAATAATTCAAAGTACAGAAATTATATGCGACTGAAACTCGAATCTTAGGCTATAGTGAGCACATAAATGCCCCAAAAGATATGAAAAACAACACAGATATATGTAAGTAGCCGCTTGAATATTCAAGGTTCACAGTGTTTCTTTGTACATAAAGGAAATTGTGACTAATTTAACCAGATTGCGTTTCGTGCTAAAAGTATGTCTTTACTAAATTTTACTTAAACTTAAATCTTAAATAACAATACCAATTCAACTCTGTTAGTTTAGAAGGGTTAAACTAGGGAAGTGAAATAAGCAAATTAATGAAATGAAACTTGGCGCATTAGATACCCACTATATATTGTTTACGTCTATAGCTTGAAAAGTCGCCACGGAGGGCGGAAGTATACGGATTGGTCTAACCTTGATGCACGATGGCGCTCGTTGTCACGCGTGGACGGGAAAATGGCGGGACGACGGCGTGTATTTATGACTGGCTTTTTAAGTTCTTAGATACTACCTGGGATCGCTGGTTCAACGGTGATCCGTAAAGAGGGAGTCGGCAGATGTGAGCTGGCGAGCGGCAAGTTTTGTTTTGTAGCGTCCGATAGCTTTCCAAGTTTCTAGTCGCTTCCCTCCTGGATACTTCTAATACAAGCACTCCAGACACGAACCAGTGTTGAACGTTCCATATTATCATGACACTTTTCAACTATTCTCCATCGCACTTTGTTTGGTACTACCCACAATATCTGTTGATCCATCTTCCTGTATACTCTTCCACCTCGTATTTCATACTCGGTCATAATCCTCTTGCCCATGTTACTGTCCATGTTCTTCTTTGCCAATATATCCACTATCACTAGAATCTTGGCGTCTTGTCTCTGGATCAGAGTTAGCCATTTGGGTTCGACGAATGAAGTCGCTAATATTTGTAAACTTTCACCTATTTCAGTTTCTTCTGGTTCTCCTACAGGATATCTGGATAGAAATTCACTGTGTTTCATCTGGGTTCCCGGGCGATGCTCTACTTCGAAAACAAATTCTGATAATTTTATCACCATCCTCCAATGTTTGGGATCATGTACTTTTTCACAAAAGTACTCTGTAAAGCACTACAGTTAGTTATAACAAGGAATTTTATACGCAGTCTTTGTAATGTCCTAGTCTTTCTAATGTCTAAGAGTACAAAGACACATACTTTCGTATGTGTAGCGACTTGACTTTTTACCAGCGACTATTAGATGGCACTATTAAGATTTGACATTACTACTTTCATAGACTTTGACATTTGTTATTGTTGAAGTAGGGACTGCGCAGAAATCGACAGAATCGTTTATTTCCAGTGAGCGTTTAAAAAAAGGAATTTTATGAAAAAATGGAAATTTCACCTAAAGTTTTGCGTTAGATGATTTTTTACTATTTTAGTAGATCTAACACAACAACAATGTCTCGAATCGCTTCATCCAACTTTTGGTAATGAAGCACCATCAGAAAAGACTGTTTACCACTGGTTTGCAGAATTTCATCGTGGTCGTGTTTCCGTGATGGATTTCGTGAAAGTCAGCTAAAGTCGGTTCCTGTTCTAAAATACATCGATGCTGTGCGCAACATGACTCAAGAGGATTGGCATGTGACTTACATGCGATAGAGGCATCCTTAGAAATATGGAAGACTGCAGTACATTCAATTTTGCATGGACATTTAGGCGTGAAAAAGATCTGTTCCCGATGGATTCCACATAATTTGACCCAAACACAAAAAGGGCTTGTGTCGATTGGTGTAAGCAAATGCTCAAAAAATTGGACAGAGGAACTTCAAAATCCGTATACAACGATTTGGGTATTCCAACAAAAGTTGTTGGTTCACAAAGCATTTCCAAGAACATTATTGCTTGTTTCTTTCGTTGTACTGGACATATCGCAAGCATTGCTTTGGAGAATCGAAGAACAGTTATTGCTGAATGGTATACAACAATTTGTTTGCAGGAAATCATCGAAGAAATCTGGAAAAACAATCGACAACTTCGCATCGTGACTGTTAGCTCTCGAACACCACGTTAAACAATTGATAATTTGAAGGAGAAAACCATCGAATTAATTTTGTTCCCGAATGTCAAACAAAAAATGCGTGGACGATGATTTTTATCACCTTTCGAAAATCATGTTTTGGAGGTGCCACCCTCAGAGTGGAAAAGACGTTTTGAGAATTGGTTAGAACGCGTGCAAAAGTGTGTAAATCTTAATGACAAATATTTTGGAAAACTATAAAACGATGTTTGTTTGTAAATAAATAATAAATAAATAAATTTGTACCAATTTTTTTTCTTTTATTGTTTTTGTAAAAACTTAAAATGTATCCTTCGTATCTGCGACAACTTCTCTACTCTCTGCTGTTCTAGCCTTTCGCAATCCAGGGTTCCACTTTACCAACTGCTTAGTTGGCACGAAAATTTTGGTCGAAGCATTGCTAACACTCGTTACAAGCCCCCCATTTGGATCTAGTTGAATTTCGAATTAAGGGAGTAATGCAATAAAACTAACAACAAGAAATTGTCAAAAATGCGCGAAACAAATGAAACTGGAATGTACAGGAGATATCTTAAAAAATGAAGGCAAAAATTTGAGCGTCCGATCTTTAAAGTTTACTCGTCTTTATCTTATGCCGTTTATTTTTTTATTCATCCCGTACAGTTTGTAATTTACAATAACTTCTACTACTTTAGGATTCCTCCTTACCCTGCGCTGTGTTTGTATGATCAATTGAAAATGTTTCAAATGAAGAAAGAATTGTTACAATAGCTTTTACTTTCAAAAATTGTATCGGTGTCGATGTTGATAAAAAAGGTAACGTTTACTAGAAAGGTAGTTCTACGTTAGAAACTTCTATGTGATGTTCACAGACTACTGTTTTAGCAAGATGCAGTTCTCAAGAATTTTCTTTTGGGAGTTCTGAAGGAGTAACCTTATATAATACCATTGATTCAGTTCCTTGTGCTTATACTTTAGCTGCTAAAGCAAAAGACGGCATTCACATTTCAAAACATTTACGTTTTGATCCGAATTCAAATGGTCTGGTATTATGGAATCAGCTGTATAAATGCGGAGAATTCAATAAACTGGATGATCACAAAAAATCAGAACATTATTTAGGAGAAATGGCTTGTGCAATTGCTAGTAAAGTTACTGTTCTATTTGGTGAAATTAAAGAATTTGAAAATACATTAGTTTGGGATGTGCCTGTGGTAACATTTTATGGTAAAGCTAAAAAATATACGAAATTCTATACTAAATTTTTCGATAACGACAAAAGGGAATTGAAAATTGTTAACTATTTAGGAATTACAAAAATTGGGAGCAAAGTATCTATAATTGGCAAAAGGAAATATTGAATGATTCGTAAGTTATTCTAATGTAACAATATCATCGATAATAGTACACGTTTTTAGAAATTTGCCGGAATGGTATAAGGGGGCTTTATTTAATGAAAGCTATTTCATTTCTGATGGTGGTAGTGTATGGTTTATTATAGATGAGGAAGAAGCCAGGAAATTACCGTCAAATGATCCTAGGTAATCATGGTAAAATAATAGTATTCTGCGTTGACGAAGGCTTGAAATCGAAGTTGCAAGTTTTCATTATCGTATCGTAATAGAATTTCATGTAAACATGATGAAATTCAGATCTAAAAGCCAAATTAGGACGAACGTAGTGCATTATATAATAGTAGAAACCATAAGCATATGCATTTCAATAATGATAGCTGTGGGATAGACTGTGGGGTAATATGGCAAACACTAAGATATCGGCACACTCCGCACCACATAAAATACATAATTAATTAGGAATGGCTGTTTCGGGAATTCGTGGACTCCCATTGTCAACCATGTAACCAAATTGATATTTTTCTACTACATAATAGGTATATCATCCATAGTTACTGACTTTCAACTGAAGCCAAGTTATGCAGAAATAGGGTAGACATGAAATTGAGCCGGTAACGTACTCAGATTTCGAATATCCTAAAGTTATTCAACTATATTTTCTATAGCTTTTTCTTCTCTAAAATGTAAGCTCATATCCGCTTCTCATGTCATGTACTCGTGAACACTTCTTACTCAAAACGCGTCATGTGCCATTAACATAAAAAAAGATTTGTTTAGTTTCAGCATTTTATTTATAAAATAACTAATGTATACATAAAATAAATATATAAATGTGATAGTATGAACAAGATAACAGATAATTAATTTATTATGTAAAGGATTAAATTTAATAAAAAGAAGTTTTTTCCTAACCG
>JAROYF020000019.1:1906411-2049670 GCA_029619325.2 Dynastes grantii
GATAGTATTCCGTTTTTTCATCTTCTACTTTGTTAGGTAGTTTCTGGCGCTTTCTATATCTTCTCACTTTTGCGGTCGCTATTGAAACTACCTTGCTATAAAACAGGATTTAAATAACAAAAATTACATTGTCCACCAAAAACAATGCATATTTAACATAAGAGTTCTTTTTGAAGTTACTTACATTGGCACAGAACTTACCCAGTTATTTGGGTTACCAAAAAAATCACTTATGTTACCTAGCGAGTAACCCAGGTGACTAGCAACACAGAGCAGTTTTATGGTTTTTATGCGGCTGCTCTACAGAAAAATATTCTTTCGCCTATTTCATGCATTTACTTACTAATGATTCAAAGATTTCATAGTAAACTGATTTTTTTTTAATTAATGTTTAAGTACAGTGTTATCACTTATCCTTTTTCAATAAAAATTGTAGTAACCCAAGTAAAGTAACCTGGATGACCAAACTTGGGGATACTTTTGTTTTGTATTGGGAGGGATGCATTTATGTATAATATATTATATTGTTAATTACAAATAATGAATCAATCTATTTTTGGTAATGATAGCAAGGACTGTTTCGTGTGTGGGTCACTATTATTTAAATAAAGAACTCCAGCAACCTGTTTACTGTGTATTATTATAAGCTAATAATTTACAAACATAATACAATACTGGATACAACCATTTCTGGGGACTCCCCACTTCTGTGTATTTTAATCTAAGAGTCCTAAAACGCAATATATCTAATTCTCTAAATATATAACACCTCCCTTTTTTGAGATTAATCTTAATACAGTTTGTAGTCCCTAAGTTTTAACGGAATTGCATTGGTTCGTTGTGGTCGCTTCTCTGGTTCTTGTAATTTTTTTGCTTTTCAGGTTCCGTGCTTTCCGATTCAGTTTCTGATGTTGATGTTTTTATTTCCATATTGTTCTTTGAAGGGCTGAGATAGTAACTATTTCTTCTCACTATTCCGCCGTTCTTCGTTTGTGCTACATATGAACTTGGTGCATTTGCTTTCTCTACAATTCTATCAGGCGTCCAATCTTTGCCGTCTCTTACTGTTATATTGTCCTTTTCTTCGAATTCTTCCTTTTTCTTGAACGTCCCATCATGGTATGCTTTCATCAGTTCTTGCTTATTTACTAACCTTTTGTGCGCTTCTTCCGTATTCACCTCCCTTGGTATCAGCGCCTTCCTGAGTGTTGGTAATTTCGTCTTCAGTTGTCTGCTTACAAGTAAATCAGATGGTGATAAACCTACCTTCTCTATGGGTGTCGTTCTATAATTTAATAGTGCCGCGTGCATATCATCATTTTTTCTTAGAATATTTTTTGCTATTTTGACAACACTCTCTGCCATGTCGTTCGATTTGGGATGTTTCGGACTTGATGTTATAAATTCAAAATTCCACTTAGATGCAAACTGCTTGCATTCGTGTGAACCAAATGGCATGTTATCTGCTATCACCTGCTTTAGAATACCATGCATTGCAAATATAGATTTAAGGGCTGCTATAATAACACTAGAAGTCTTTAGTTTTAATGGTATCACCTCCAACCATTTGGAGAAATAATCTATTACTATTAGATAATCCGTTAATTCTTCCGTCTACACATTTAAAAAATGTAAACCATCGAGCCTTTGAAACAGCTGTTCCGAATTAATTACTCCTAATATTTTGTGTGGTAAGGAGTGTGCCGATACTCTGTGTTGCTTGCCACTCTTTTTTTTTATAATAATGAATCCACTAATATTTTCCGCATAATAAAGGTGTCAGCACGAAGCATTTTATAATGATAGTTGATGCAAGGGAGATTGGTATTTTGGGTATCTTGATATTATTTATGTAATGTATGTATATATTCGTTTTCAATAAGTGCTGTTTGTTACTTTTGAAAATATCAAAATGAAGAAGGAAACAATGTGACATAAAAAAGTCAAAAAAATATATAGGTCTTCGTGTACAACTGTCTGGGAACAAAATATTTGAGAATTGCCCTGCAGTTCCTTAGTGAGTAATGGCAATAAAGATAGCTAAAACAGCGCCGCCAACTTCTTGCCGGATCACTGCTTGCACTACGTGATCCGTCCACGCTAGTGAATGACGTCAGTTTTAACTCTGTATAAATAGGTACGTGCGACTAGTAGTTTAGTGGAAAATGGATCTTAAGTATGGAAGGAGGCAAATTCAGTAAACAGAATTAGAAAAATATCAATAAAATGAAACAGTTGGAAGTTTTTGTAGGTATAAAACTTAACATTTGGTATCAGAAATAAATTATATATGTCCATTATACTGCATAATGTACAAATTATTTCTCATTTGGAGGGATGTATATGCGAAATTAATGTCATTCTGCATTTTTTGAGTACTTTTTATTAAACCTTTTTTGAGGGTAGTAAAAAATACCAGTATTCTAGATCTGGTAATATACGATTTATTTATAACACGAAAAGTGTGGCAACATGATTAAAAGTTCGTGATTGAGAATTTATGGAACTTATTTGTACATGTTAAATTGTATAAGCTCTCGTAGTACTCTAATAATATACTTTTTCTCTTCTTTAAGATTGCAGTATGGTAGATTTGCTTACTTAGAAGGACAAGAGTATCGAATGTATAGCACCTTCGATGTACATTTTTATGCCTCCTTTGCTTTATTAACGAATTGGCCCTGCCTACAAGTCTGCCTTCAGTATGATTTCCGTGATAGTATTTTTGTAGAACAACCGCAAAAAGTTCGAATGCTATACAATGGTAAAAGAGTAAAAAGGAAAGTTAAAAATACTGTTCCTCACGATCTCGGCGATCCCTGTAAGTTTTGTTTTGCATTTGCATGTTATTCGAGTTTTATATTGTATTCTGTATGCGAAATTAGCATATTTGCGTCAACCAACAACACTTCCCGTTCTCTGATACAACTACAATTTGGCACTCGCTACTAGGTACCGAATTGCAGTTGTAGCGTATGGGATCAAAGAGAAATATCGTATCTAGTGAGCTTTGCACGTAAAATTATTACAGCTATTTTATTTTAGCATTTAAAAGAGTATTTAATGCACAAGTTATAACACAAAACAAGTAAATATATTCTAAATTTTAGAAACTGAAGAATTGACTAAAATGATCTTTTAATATCTACCATTAACAAATTTAGCACTTTCCCTAAATTGAAAGACATGACCTAACACCAATAGCCCTCTTAAAGTTTTAAAGGGAGCTTTTGGCAGCGCTTTTGAAAGTATATCCGGTTTCTGTTCTTCAAAGTTTATGTAACTAAAGGATAGTTGAATCAGTGATTGTACTACTTGTAGTAGGGTAGTACAAAGCTTGTTATGAGTGTTGTAGAGAAACACTGGCTATGTATTACCAAATATTACTTATTTTATTTAGTATTCTCTGTGCGTACATCAACATAGTAATCCCTATTCTGTCTGTCTGTCTTACTTCTATTACGCTAGATGGCGTACCTATTATATATTACAGTAATTATCACTATTAACTTCTAATTCACTAGATTGTACTTTCTAGCGCACAAACTTCTAACGCATATAAATGAGATTAGATTTGTTATGAAACTCAGGGTTTTTAATCAGTTTTTTAACATTTTCATTATCCATTACCAACATTGGACTATTTTCAAAGTTATTAAGTTCACTAGAGAGTCTCTTTAGCCAAATGAATTCTTTGCTGGCTTCACTTGCTGCAACAAATTCTGCTTCCATTGTGGATAAGGCAACGCTTCGTTGTTTTGAACTGCAATCTCTTGCATCTTCACAGTATTTGACAACCATTTCGGAAGTAGAATGTCTCGTTGTTACGTCGCCAACGTAGTCAGTATCACCGAAAGCTTTAAGTGCTCCTTCAGAAGACCACCAATAGCTTCGCGATAAGGTATATTTCTGTCTAACTTGTTAGAAAATCCTTGATCTAAAAATGCACCTCTCTCTATAGGAATTGATACATAGTTGGCATTATTCATATGAAATTTCTGAAGAATTTTTAATGCATAATCTCTTTGATTGATAAATATGGACCCGTAATTAAATTTACAGGTTTTATTTAAGGATAAAGTATTTAACTCCTCTGTCGTTATCGTTTCCCATTTGTCTGCCTTTGGCGATGCTATTACCTCGGATTGCGTTGTGGGTTCTTCGTATATAGGGAGCATTGCAAAATCAGTAAACTTTATTCGTTTTTAAAGTTTATCTCTGCTTCAAAGGTTCATAATCGTATTGTTTGCATTTTCTTCTTTAAAGTTATCTTTTATTTCTGTTTCCCCTGGTTTTTGTTCATCAAATTCTGTAGTACACACATCTGTTATTTCCGGTTCGACAACTTTAACATTAGAATTAACTTCTGCCTCTTCATGAAGTATGACATCACTGCATCTTTGTCTGCATGGTGTCCTACTACCTAACCTTTAGGAGATTTTTACGTAAAGGTGACTGAAGTGTATTGAAGTGCAGTCAAATTCCCTTCGTAAATTTGTCGTCTAAACAATTTTCCGTGTAGAATTTTAAAAACACTCGTTTCTGATATTCTTCTAGCAATAACTGAAACGCGGCGGTCAGTCAACACCAAATCTTTAACTTTGTTGATGATTTCTTCAGTTCGTGCTTCCAGAGGTGTTCTACACTTTTTGCGTACACCAATATTTGTCAGTTATGTATCTTATATCGGTTTGCGCGTAAAAAACCATTGTCAGAAGAACCAACTGGGAAAAATTGCCGCCGTTGCCAACTGCTATGTAACATAACACCTTCCGCCTAGTTTCTCCTAGAATAACCGTTTTCTTTCCATGGTATTTGCAAGTGATCCATTTTTCAGATAAGCTAACGCTTTTACTACTTCTGGTCAATACATTCGATTAACCTTTGCTTCTGCTAATAAACACCTAGACATATCCATAACTGATCTACTATATCTTTCAGCGACTCGATTTAATTCGTGAACGTATGGTGGACAAGGAATTACACATATGCCTTTCTCTCTAGTAAACTGATAAATATTTTTATTTAAGTACTCCGCCCTTATCACATCTCAAAGTTTTAATTCTTTTATCTGTCAAATTTCCGACCAGATTCACATAATAAATAAAGCAATCACTGACTTCAGATTTTGACTTAATACAACAAACTTTGGCTAGCTTACTGTAATCGTTTACTGTTTATAAAACTTAAAAACACTTTTCTCCACAATTACTTACTGCTGCATAAAGTAGAGCACTGCACGGGCCTATTTTTCATGGCCCGGCCCACCCGTGGCCCGTTACAGCATGGAGTAGGCCCGCCGGTTGCGTTCATTACCTCGGTACAAGGCCCGTCCGGCCCGGCCCGTTAGGAAATTTAGGCCCGTTTGGCCCGTCTAAATTATTTTAGCCTGTTTAATTATATCTACACCGTCTATTTCTAAACATTCTTTAATTACTACATTATTATGAGTAGAATGAAATAATTATTTTGTTTGTTTTTGTATACATTATTGTATGAAACCAAAAAAGAAAACGTAACATAACATTGCATACATTAAAATTGTTAATGCAAATGATAGCGTAAGAACTAAATAGCATTTACTGCATACGTTATATCCATTCGATGTATTTAATAAGACATTCTCAGCCCGTCAGGCCCGTACAATTTTAGGCCCGGCCTCCAATGAAAAGAGACGAAGCCTGCCCGAGCTCGCCCGCGGGCCCGAGCGGGCCGGGCTTTTCCTAGCCCGTGCAGTGCTCTAGCATAAGGTCCATTTAAATCTGTAAATGTTTTGTAGCACCTTGTAAGTTCATGCGAGTTGACTGGAGAGTAAACATGCCTGGCCACTGGAAAACTAGAACCTCTATCGGAAATAATTCTTCAAAAGTTTTCCTGATCTTTTATCCTTACGATATACCAAACCATCGCGTAATTCACGAAACTTATCTTCCTGATTCTCTAGTCGCTTCGCTAATTCACTAATGTTACTATCCATGTTTTGCTTGTACGAAAGTGTTTGTTCAAGGCGATTCGGTTCTAAGATTAAAATATTGTATGTGCGACTTAACGCATCAACATGGGCCATGCGCTTTCCAGGTCTATGTACAACAGTATAGTCGTAATCTTGCAACATCATCGCCCATCTCGCACTTCGTGGTTTAATCTCTTTCTTGGCTAACGTCATTCTGAAACTATCACAGTCTGTTACTACTTTGAACGGTTTCTCAAATAAATAAACGTGAAATCGTCTGATGGCATAAACTACCGATAAATATTCCAACTCAAAGCTGTAGTATTTGCTTTCGCAAGGAGTAAAGTTGCTAAAGTAAAACTGGTGTGAATTTACCACATTCCTGTTTTTATAGTAGAACTGCACCAAAACCTATTGCGATTCCGTTTCCAATTCAGGGGAGTAAATGGCTAGAACGGGTGATGAAACTTGGACTTCAAGAGATCAAAGGCGTTCGTTTCAGAAAACTTGAATTCAAAGTTCTTTTTGATCAAGTCGTGTAAAGGCTTCGCAGTTATCGAAAAGTTGCCGATGAAACGCCCGAGGAATTGGGTAATTTACAATAGCTGAGACATTGTTGGGACATGGTCGTAAACCACTAGAATCTATTAGGTAACCAAAACACGTAGTTTCGGGCTACAAAAACGAACATTTATCAAGTCTAAATTCGAGCTTGTTGCCAGCAGCTACTCTGAAAAACCTCTTCTAAAATTCTTAAATGATCTTCGATGGTTTCTGTTGCGATCAATATATCGTCATTATAGGATACATTTTCTGTGTCTAAGGTTATTTCAATTGCTAGTGATTAGGTTAGGTACTAAACTCAAAGACTTTTAATAAAATTGCAGTATTACCAAAATAATTCTTTGATACAAATGAAAGTTAATAATTTTTCTTAATCAAAAAAAGGCGATATTAATGAACATTGTATAAATTAAAATTCACTGGAAATTTCAAGTGTGCCTTTTGTCGTTTTGACGTTCCACATGTCGTCGCAGGAAGGAGTTTTGATTCAATATCAGATTAGTTCAATTCATAGGTGATGCCATTTTTCTGAACAAATGCACTAGTTCCAGTTTCTTTAAGGTATTTGACTTCGTATACCACTTCATTCTTTCTCACAATTTCTGCAACGCAGTAGCGAATCTCTTTCTTGCCAACCATTTTTACCAATGCGTAGTCCCCAGATTTAAATATAGGCCTACATAGAAATTTTTTAATAAAAGTTAGTGAATTTACAATTTCATCTTTTTTCTAATATAAGCATAGATTTTTCTATTAATTAAAACTCTTAGTTACATTTTATAATCAGGCCTAAACTGCAGAAAGAGTAAGAATAATGTGGTTAAACCCTAAGTAATAAAAAAAACCACAAAAGTTATTACTTTGCAAAAAATGTAACCAAAAGAGGGTATTTACGGCACCATGTTGTACCTCTGGATGTTCCAAGGTATAACTTATTTTCAGTCCTGAGGTACAACACATGCTCAACTCTAACAGATTTACTTATGGCACAGTTATAGATTATGTTAGGTGAACTACAATCAGTGCAATTTAAGGCCAATGAATCCAGTATTCTTTTACACTTGCTCATATTTCTCTTAAACGCATAAGAAAAAAGTAAAAAAATGATAACCAAGGATGAAAAATTTTAATTACCAAATGAAAATTTACAAGATTGTTCTCAGCATTCAAAATTGTTTCAAGAAATTATTAAAACATAATGAGAGCATTCCAAGTGGCCAAACGCAAAACTACATGTGTAGATTTCAATGTTAGTTGCATAAGTGGAAGCAGTGTGACGCTTGTCCCAAGATACAGCTGTCCCAAGGTAGAGCACCTCCCTCTATATTATATAGGTATCTTATATAACTTTGAAAGACACGAGGAGCATTTGTCAAGCCAAAGAGCACATACTTGAACTGTCCTAGTGGGGTTGTGAATGCTGTATGCTTTTTCGAATCGAATCGGTATGCATCTTGTCGTGATGGAACCCGTTCTTTCAGATCGAAAGATATAAAGTACCTTTTAGATCGTAACCTATTTAAATTTTCGGCAATCAATGGTATGGGAAAGTTGTCTTTTACAGTAATTTCATTTAAAGCACGGTAATCAATGCATAGTCTATCCTCGTTGTTGTTTTTCCGAACTAAAATTACTGTATTACTAGCACAGGGGGAATCACTAGGTCGAATAATATTACGTCGTTGCAAATCTGATAAGATTTGAGAACATTTTTGTTTGTCGACAAAAGAAATTCGTCATGATCTAAACAGGCTATTCATGTTTTAGCTTAATTGACATGAAAAATTCGTGAGATGGTTCATCATGTCATATCTATGACATGGTCTTTAATTTGCAATGATAATCTGTTATTAAGGTTCAGTCGGTCCCTTACATCGTGGGTTGTTGTTTCGTGCCCCACGCCTAACACATCAAAACTAGTATTAGAACAATCGTTTTCTTTTGGTACAGTTAATAAATTAATAGGACAACCAGTGTCAATCAGCCCTTCAATACCAATGGTGGACAAAGTGAATTTTACAGTAATGGGATCACTTGTCTCATTACAATAGACCAAATTAGTAGTGGAGTTTGCATCTGAAATACCTTCTCTTTGATTTGGTTGGGAGCAGCGCTTGGAAGTGTGCCCTACTTCTCCACAGCGGTAACATTTCATCTCTCTCTCTCTCTCTTAGGGACAGAAAGGAAGGTAGACCCAATCTTCTTGCGCGTCGTTCGGTAGTAGAACCTTCTCTCATGCGAGCCACGAGCAGTAAGTACCTCAACAATCGCCGTAGAAAGCAAAATAGTACAGCCATTAGGAGTAACGTTAGTAAACGTATTGACCTGAGAAGTTGAGGGTTCTGGCTGTACAGTATCATGAAGAGGCGAAGAAATGGTTTCAGGAGTAATGAAAGAAGCAGAAGTTACACCTACGTAGAGAATGTTTCGTAACTAGGTAATTGACACACCATTTATCCTGCTTGCCAAGACCATATCTGTTCTTCGAGGGCTTAGTGACAAAGGTTGGACATTGATACACAGAACGCTTATTTTGGCAAACAAGGAAGTAACTGCTGTTATTCACAAAGAGGCGCATTCGCGAAATTTTGATTTATTAGATAATTTCGAAGTTGAGGGAATTCCTGATTTATCGCCAACATTGGAAGCACCCTCAAAGGCATCATACTGTTGAGAGATTTTGATTACTTTACAAGTAGGATCTCCAGTATCATCATATTGTAATTTGAAGTGCTTAATAGTATCCGAATCCAATTTTCGAAATAGTACAAAACCCCACTGGGCTATCGGATATGAAAAATTATCTAAGGTTACGACGTTATCAAAAAAAAACATTAACAAGTTGCGTAATGATTTAAGAGATTCAGCGCTAACTTTTTGACTACCTAAAAGTCTATCAAAATATTAAGTAGCGATCAAGCGCTTATTCTGGTATCTCACACAAATTATCATACGTGATGGGGTAATTAGCATCGTTAACTGGCAAATGCTTTACTAATGAAAAAGGTTCTTTGTCAAGATAAGTTAATGAAACTTCACTATTACTGAGCAAAAAGTTATACAGCCCAAAAGACATTAACCATGCCAGTATATCTCCAGAAAAGGCAGGAATATTTATTTTATGCAATTTAACATAACTTACACTAGGCTGAGAAATTACACTGCCAAAGAAACTACGAGAGGCGGAAGATTGGAATAAATCATGAAAAGCAGCTTGAATCAAATAATATTTGGCATCAAAGTGCGAACGAATACTTTCTTCAAAATCCAGATCCACATTTTCTTGTTGTATCAAAATACCTAACAATGAGTTATGACGACCACAAAATTCAAAAATAGCTTTGCCATGTTCATATCGCATTTTAAGCAATGTATGAAGAGAGGGCTCCTGTAGCGCACTCTATAAAGTTCCTCCATTTTATTACCAGCAAGGTCACGAAAAAGGCGGGCTTGTTTAATTTTAGTTGACAACATGTTGCAAATAACGCGAGAGAATAAACTATCAAAGTGGAATACAAACTCAAAAAAAAAGAGAAAACTATAAAGCAAAACAACAATTAAAGTGAATAATAATTATTAAATGTAGGGAAATAAATAATAATTATTAACATCAAATTTACCGAATATAGCGTATAATAAATGCATTGCCCTGGTAAACCATAAATCCAATAAATATGAGCGAATAAGATAGGCGTTTATGTCGCAAAATCAGCGAGGAAGAGAAAATAACTATATTTGTCTTAAATTTATGGTAAACCTGAAAAATAATCGCAATACATCCAGCTATAATACATAAATGCAAAAGCGAAAGAGAGGAAAGCAAAAAACTAACACAAAAAACGCATATGCAAGTGCGAATAACCAAAGCGTTATATCTAAACAAAATTAAAAAACAATATACATGTAGTATGCATAAATATAAAGCTGTATATGTGGGGTAAATACGCATGGCCTTAATAGAAAAGAGCAAATATAAAAGACGATCCAACAGAAAATAAAATGTAAATCGCACTCATATTTAATAAAAACACGGCAATTATCCCGCTCGAAGGACCAAAAAATGTGGGGAGTTTGGGCAAACTGACGACTTACCTTAATTCTGATGCGAAGAACAAAATTCCGGCCGGCCACGTATGACCAAGATTTACCACATCAGACTAACGGAAGACTTCCCTTCTCGAAAAGTAACGCGCGAATAATGTCGCACTGGAATAAAATACATACGAAAACAAAAAAATACAAACTCGTGAAAATGCCATAGTTTCAATAGTATGAGTACGACATTAAAAAATATAATTATAAAATAGGAAACAGAGAAAATATAAAAATGTAGATAAACCCCAAACAGCTCGTTTAGCAAGCATGTTGTAAATCAAGTCAAAGTATGTTAGTGAAACTCCACGTTTCTCCAAAGCTGTAGTAATTTTCGAGAAGGTAGTCATATCAAAGACCCCCTCCACGTTAATGAATATACCCAAAGTGAATTGTTGCATATCCCGAGATCGTTGGATCCTGTCCCAGACGCAATTCAAGGCAGAATTTGTAGATCTCCCCGGAGCATGTTGATTTCTATGGAGCGAATGGGTGGACAGAATTCCCTCCTTAATATATCGCCCGCACAGTTCCTTGGCCACTTTTGACAACCTTACTCTCTTTTTTGCCATGGTGCCACCGGTCTTCCGGAGATGCATCTCTGAACGTTTCTTCTTCTTGGCCGGAGTCTTCCCTTGGCGTTGCTTTTCAACCGAAGAACACTCCTTCAAAAAATACAAAAGCAGCCAATTTACGCAATATTAAGAAATGTTCTTCAAAAGTCTGGCATAATTTGTGGGTTTTAAGACCAGCAAAAAACTTTTAGATAGAAGCCTTATTCAAATAAAATAAAACAAAACAAACTGATGTAGCGTAACTTCTCTCTTCTTAGATCATAAAAGTAGTCAGATGGCCGAAACAAAATTTTCCTTTCATCGGTGAAAATTATTTGTTTTATTCATTTATCATATGCGTATGAACTTTGACGAAATTTAGATTAGGCGCCTTATGACAGGGAGCAGTTGCTACCCGTTTATATACCATTTTCAAACTTCTAACATGTATCAAGCTCATATTTACGTAATTTCGTGCAGAACTACAGCAAAATATTAGAATTCGTTAGAGACCTTTTCTCGTAATTGTCGCGGAGTCTATGTACTTATATGCATATCGTTCGTTTTCCTTTGTAGTTGACGAGCCCTATATTCGCTTAAACAGCTACCCTATTCACGATGTCAGCGAATGGCGAGATTTGAATGTAAAATTCGTTCTGCAGGTGTTTAGAGATTATCATTTGCTAAAAGACATTAAAGAAATTGATAGGAAGCAATATTTAGCTGATATGTTTGAAGCTTGTGACACTGTGATGAAGTTTACGAAAAAATTTAATTCAGATGATGATGGTTTGATCGAAAATAGTGGCATGCCCGATCAAACTTACGATACATGGGTCATGACAGGTGCAAGGTAAATTGATTTACAAGATGGTAACCATGATTATTGCTATCCCCTAGTACTGTTGATAAAACTCGAAATTTCGTGTCTTTTAGAACTCAAAATATTGAATTCTCACTAAAGAAATTCGAAGTCGAATTTGAATTTGACATTCGAATTCGAAGTTCGGATTTCGATATAAAATAAAAAAAAAATCTGCATTTTCTTTCATCTGCATACATTATGTAGGCATGTGTACGAGGTAGGCGTCATAAGTTCTCGGCCTGATATAGAAAAAATAAACTTGGTAAAATATAACAATTTTTATTTTTCAATATAATCTCCCCTAACTTCAATACATTTATTACAACGATCAATTAATTCTATACCCTTGTAAAAATAATCTAAAGTTTTTCCCTGAAAATGTCTTTCTGGGACGAGGTTCATCGGGTAGCCGCCATTCCATCGATTCCTTTTTGGATAGCGCATCATAATACAGAACCATTGCTTCATTTCCTGTGACAATGGACTCCAAAATCGGTTTCGAGTCGTCTCCACACATGTTTAAAAACAAGCGCACACATTCGACCAGACGTTCACGTTGAAGAGCAGAAAGAAGATGCGGTACCCATGCTTGCACTAATATTATTCATACCGAAATGGTTATGGAGAATTCGACGAATACTTGTTTCAGAAATGTTAGACATCACTGCTAATTCCTTCATTTTCGAACAGCGATCTACTAATGCCATTTCTTCCATAATTGAAATATTTTGAAGCTTTATTAGTTCAATTGGCCAACCGGGGCGCTCATCATCTTCAAGGGATTCTTACCCCAAACGGAAACATTTTACCCACTTTTTTTACAGTGACAGAATTACTATCTCCGTTATTACATTTCACGTGAAGGTTTTCGTTGTATGATTTTTTACGATTTTAATAAAGATCAAACACAACAACAATGCCTCGAATCGCTTCGTTCAGCTTTGGCTGTGAAGCACCATCAGAAATACAACTGTTTTGCAAAATTCCGTTATGGTCGTGCTTTCGTCAGTAATTAATTTCCTGAGTCGACCAAAATCGGTTGTTGTTTCAGAAAACATCGATGGTATGCGCAACATGATTGAAGAATATTGGAATATGACTTACCATGAGGTAGAGGCATCGAAGACTGCAGTACATTGCGTGGACATTTATTCTGCATAATTTATCACAAGCACAAGAAAAGGCTTGTGTCAATTGGTGTACGGAAATGCTAGAAAACTTCGACAGAAGAACTTCAAAATCCGTATACAACATCGTAAAAGCTATCGAAACCTGCATATATCCGTACGAGCCGATGAACCGAATCCAACAAAAGTTGTTCGTTCATGAAGTACTTCTAGATTTACAGTGTAGAAAACCTTAGCGCAGACAAGAGCATAAATTTTTATGCCAATTCCTTGCTGGTTTGCTCGGTATGTACTGACGAAAACTACATTTCCCCCTAAAAGATTCAAATTTTTCATCTAAAGTAGTATATTCCGATGGCGTGTAGTTAGATTTACAATTTGTGTTAAATAATTCAAAAATTGTCCGAATTGCTCATAATTTATCCGTTTCGAGTCTTTCTGCTCTTGTTGATTTGTCATCAAATCGTAAATGGAGCAGAAATCTAAATCTTTCCAATGACATGGTGAGTCTAAACAATGGGGTTCATTTATTTTCCCGAAATCAGAACATTCAGGTGGTTGACTTTTCTTAAAGGGGGGATATATTAGTACAAAAAAGGGGTTTTACTTCTACGATATCTGTTGGAATAGATGATCTGTAGTTTTCACTGTAGTTCACTTGGCTTATAGATAAGTTTGTATGTTCGACAATGTTTTGTAATATTTCATCATTTATAAAGCAATTCCATATATCCGTGTAAGATTTCATAATATGTGCTGGTCTCTTTACACCAGGAGGGCATGTAACAGTATTTTGTTTTCTCGTCCTTACATTTTGTTTTGGCATGTGCTTCATCCATATTGTTCCATCTTTTCCTATGAAATGTGGTTCCATACGAGGTTGTTTAGGTATACGAACAATGCCAGATGTATCGTCGACGTCGTCTACATCTTGCTCTAACTGAGAATCATCAACCCTCATTTCCAGAATATCGGCCTCTTCCCAGTCTTCATCATCATCACATTGAATTTCACCATCGCTTTCGGTCATACATTCTTCCCATAAGCGCATAAGTCGTGCCTGATCTTCTTCGTAGTTCATTTCTAATAAATAACTTTACAACAAGCACGAAACGTTAAACCTTACACACGAAAAACTCAATTGCACAAATACTAATATCGGACTGAGAAACCGAGATTCTAGTTTCTAGTCGAAGTGATAAAGATACTCACTTGTGAAAACGTATTCAACAATTAGGGACGTAACGGGGAAGGTACAAAATGCAACACACAAGACGCGCTTAATACGACAGTAAATTTTGACTTTTTATAAAAATAGGTTATTCGATCGTTTTTCTACTAATTGCATGTTAATCAATAGCAAAAACACGGCAGATTTATTAATTTCACCAATTTCGTAGGACCGATAATAACGGAAATAGCCGTTGTGTGTTTATTTGGATCACCCTGTAGAATGACAAAAAAAAGTAAAAACCAGCTGTCATAGCTACCAAACAGTTAAAGATGTAAATGTCTTTAAATTAGAGAATTATGTTTTATTTTCAATATGCTTTTATGAATGATATAATCGAGATATAACAATTATACCCGAATAATCGATCATTCGACTTTGGTTCAGAAATCATTAATTATTCGTTCCTACTGCCCAGGAGCACACAAACGGACTACGATTCGAGATCTGTATTCGAAACTTCGAGGTTTCGAGGTTCGAAATAATTCACTCGTCACTCGGATTCTGTCAAATAATCGTGGAAAATAATCGAAATCATTAGTAAATTTCAATATCATTCATTATTTTAAACGATTATTTATTCATTCGATTATTGAAATATATCGATTATGCCCAACACTACTAATAATGTCATATACTATAACCCACCACAACATTAATTGAAGATCTTTCATGCAAAACCAAAAAATTCACTTTTAGTAGTTTCCTAGAAAAGAGCATTTTGTTGTACAGGATAAATGATGAAAGATAATAAAAATTTTTCCCTCCTATTTGTCCTTTTGATGAGAATAAAATGTACCATGTCTTTTAAAAATACAAATATCTTAGAAATATCCCGGGAAATAATATGGATTTATCTTTTTTTTGCTAAAAAATACCTATTTTTTATAATTGAATGAAAAGCTTAATAAAATTCAGAGTTGGCTTTACAAATTGAACCTTTATTAAAGTTTATATATATATATATATATATATATATATATATATATATATATATATATATAAAAACAAAATACAAGAAAGTAAAAATTAGTTTTCGAAAATATTAAATGTGTAGGCATCTTCCTTTTCCCAAACGCCTTTTCTTTGAATCTCAGATGTAGAAAAATTCTTTTATACCAACCCAAAATTTTTTCTTTTTTCCCCAGTTCTGTAAAATTGTTGAGCCATAAGTTTTCTACATTTTCCCCTTTTTTTTGTTTGGGATAGGCTGTAATTCGATATTATTGAGTTGAAAACCTTCAGATTTTTTTCTTAAGCAGATTGTGTTGTGTTTCAGTCTTGGTTTCAAATCGATAATGATGGTAGCAGGTAACAGTACCTTTGTTCGATTTTTTTCCCTTTTTATCTTTTTCAGCATAATTCTTTTGATGTCGCTATTCCATCCATTTTTTTATAAAAATTTTGTAATTTCCCAAAAAATTTTTAATAAACCAATCTTGTCCCAATATTTTAATAGCGCCCTTTGAATATATCTTATGTACCCATCTTTTGATTCGATAGTGGGTTTTTTTCTTGGAGCTTTTCCCTCAAAAAAAACGCTCGATCAGCCGGCATAAAGCTGTGTTCCCTAACGGGGTAGGTAAGATTTATTTGAGTTACTTTTTCGGGAGACTCAAATTTAAACCAGTACAATAAGACAGGGAAATGTGGCTATTCATTCTGTCCTCCCATCCACCCAAGAACAACCTTATGACTCTTTTGTTTAAAGACCCCTTCAAGTGCGAAAGTAAAGCGGGTAATTTTTTAAACCACAGCGCTAAGTCTTCGGTCCACAAATAAGATGTGGGCTTCTTGGGGTCCATCTGAACGCAACAGAATGACATAAACTTATTTGATGTGAATGAAACTTCGCTAACGCGGGAAGTGGCTGTACCTGCTGAAGGTCAAAAAAAAAACTAAAGGCATCTTCTGGATTTTTCCCTTTCTTTTTAGAAAAAAGCCTTTCCCCTTTTTTAGTGTAAATAGGATATTGAAAGGAAGCTCCTTCTTTGTATTTGAATCCTTTTCAATTTCCATTAGATGTTTTATCTTGTGCATTGACCCAGCAATCTGATGCGGGGAATAAAAACCCCTATATTGAACTTTGTTAAAACACTTTCCTGAACATCCGTCTTTTAACATGTTCCTGTATTGTTATCATCTTGTTTAGATTTTTTTAAAATAAGAAGGTAATAAATCCTTTTGGTTTTTCTCTGTTATAATGGCTTTCCCGCCTCAGCTACCCAATAAATTCTTTAATTTTTTCTCGTTTAGTAACTTTTTCCAGACATCGGTCACCCCCCGTTTTTTTTTTGGTGCCTCCTTGGCTAAAAATTTTTTCCAAATGCTGATTCGGAACTGTTAACCCAAGCGCACCCAAAAAAAACCCCGCCCAACCTAACACCTTTTTGCTGGGTTAAAAGTAAACTATGTTAAGTGAGCGTGTTTTGGCTCATCATTTTTGGTCCTTTTGCTGTTGGAACAACAGACATCAGTCAAACTTCATGTCTTGCTCAATTTTGCCCTCGTTTCATGGAATTTCTTGCGAAAAATTTTTAAATAAAGTTTCGTTTTTAGAACAAAAATATGTCTTTCCACATGATTGCATGGCCTCTTTTTCCTGAAATCTGGGTCTGCGTCTGAATATCTATAATTTTAGGAATTTGATTACGTAAAACACAAAAGTATTCGGGAAAATCCTCTTTCTTTTTCTTTTAACGTCTGGTTTCATGGTTTTTTGTCGCGTTCTACTACCAACTTTTGCATCTTTTACAGACACTGGTCATCCTTTTTAACGATTTTACTTCAAGCAAAAAACGAAAAAAAAATTAAAACCAAATTTACCACCACGTTAACAGTTAGTAAGGTTGGTTACAATGATCCTCTATTTCATTTTTTACCTCCCAAACCCTCTGTAAATAAAAACTTTTTCGTCCCTAAGGGGAAAAAATAAACGATGAAATAGTTTTTCCAGATTTATTCGGGTTTTGCTTGTACAAATGGGTTTTTCTTTTTTTCTCAAAACTATCAACAGGATCTTTTAATAAAAGGGTTTATTCGTTTTAGCTTGAAAATAAGTACAGCTTGGAAAACTTCAAAAATTATTAGAAATGATGTGTAACTCATTTTTTTCCAAAAGTGGATTTATTCGGTTTTACATGAAAGCTCCTCGTTTTTCTACCTATTTAACTATCGATATTAAAAAAAGTTAAAATTAAAATATTTTGTCATGTGTGTTGCATTCGGATTTACTAGAAATTTTCTCTTCTCGTAGTTTAATTAATAATTTGACTATTTCACATGATATGTTCTTATTAGTGCGTATTGCGGTGGACTTTGGTTGGTGGCGCTATTTGGCATGAGTACGATATGTCGCCAATTAAATAAAAAAGGCAAAAGTCAAGAATATTCGCTGTTATTCCAAAAAGCACTCAAGTCCTTTAATAACAAATTATGGAATGGTAAGTTCTACAAGTTTGATTGCGACAAAAAGAATGAAACTCTAATAATGGCTGATCAATTGTGTGGACATTGGTATCTAAGATGTAGCGGTTTTGACTATGAAGTATCTAAGTTTATCTTCTATACATTTTGTTATTTAAATTACATAACTGGTACTTACAGATAATGCCTAAATCTAACGTAATCAGTTCTTTAAGAACGATATTTCAACATAATGTGATGTTATTTGGTAATGGTAATATGGGCGCCGCTAACGGTTTTAATACACACGGTAAAGTAGAAGTATGCACTATACAAAGTGAAGAAGCTTGGACTGGAGTCACTTATGCCCTGGCATCCACGATGATATATGAGGTATTTTCAATAAAATATCGCTAGTTTGGGCAGTAACATTTATATTTTAGGGAATGATCGAAAAGGCTTGGCGCACAGCTGGAAATATGCATTTAACTATGAAGAATAGACTTGGTCACTCCTTTGAAACACCAAGCACTTAGAAAATAAATTTACGGGTCTTGGTTTTTAGACCTCTAAATATGGGCTATTCACCTAGCTTAAAAATTCAAAAATTGTCAAACTAAGTAATAAATAGAAAATTTTTTTTTAGCAATTCTAAATAGACATAGTTACCTAACATCGGCCAATGTAAAACGAAGACGGATATCTTCGTCTTAAATTAATAAATAAAAGAAGCATTTAGTGTACCCAAAGTATTAAGTAAATAATATTCACAATTTAATAGTTCTACCAGTTTTACTAATTGAAAGCCAATATAGATACAGAAATGACCATTTTTGAATTCAATTCTATCCTATCTTTCCAGATAGGAACCGAAGAAGATTATAATAAGTAATGGCTATCACTTGTGAAGTATATGCAGTGATTCCAATGTTCTTGCCACGGAGGCCGACTACATGGTTGTATTAGGGCACAACCACCTATTGGAAATGAAAAACATTTGCATATATCATCACACAAGAGCGTCGGCTAGACTGCTTCAAGAGAAAACTACTAGGAGGCTCCACTACTGTGGTATTCGTTGAAGGGGGGGAGAAACTACGCTTTTTTGAGACCCCAGTATTACTTTCCATTGGGCAAGAACACATTTTCAAAATAGTGCCCTTGAAAACGTTTTGGGCAGTCTCCTTGTGTACTCACAGTAAAGGAGCTAAAATGACTTATAAAGCTGCTGCTAAATATATGCACAAGTCAGAAGACTTCGTACGGAAGTGGATGATGCGATATGAAGATCAAAAAAACGTCGACGATTGTCCCGGGAGAGGAAAACGCGAGGGACGTCTGAAAAAGAAGATAAAATCATTTTCAAGTTGTTTCAGCGAAAGCCTTTGTTGACATTGCGACAAGGACAAAAGTTATCGGCTAAAAAGGAAGTTAATATTAGAATAATGACTCTGAAAAGGCGGTTAAACGAAGCGAACATTTCTTGGCGTAGTACGAGGCTGAAACCTTTCCTCAAACCGGAGCATGTCGAAAAGCGACACTTGTGGGCTATGCAAAATTTGAATCGTGATTGTAGTAATGTAATTTTTACTGACGAAGCGTATTTTTACACATGGATTTCTGCCAAACATGCTTGGTCTTTCCCGGGAAAATCGCCTTTGCAGCGCACTGTTAAACATCCAGTTAAGGTTCATGTTTGGGCACGTTTCAGTCTTCAAGGTTTTGGCACTTTGTACTTATTTACTCACAATCTAAATGCTGAAAAGATGATCCAAATAGGCGAACATTGTTAGAGTCTGCTGAGAAGTGGTTTGGATCGGATAATCAATCGTGGATACTGCAAGAGGACAATGACCCGAAACACCGCAGCCGCTTGTGTACTGTATGGAAAGCCGAAAATGATATTCAAACTTTGGATTGGCCTGCGCAGTCGCCTGATGCGAATCCAATTGAAAATGTGTGGTCCATTATTAAGAGGAAGCTTCAAGGAAAGCGTGTGTTTACTTTAAAGCAGTTATGTTGCCATGTCCGAGTTATCTGTCGGTCGTTGCCACAACAATATGCGGAAAATCTTATAGAAAGTATGCCAAAACGGTGCCAACGAATTCTCGATAATAATGACTGGACGACTTACTAAGTAAATGCGTAATAATGCTTTTAGTAATAATAATTTTTATTTCAGATATGCAGACGACGCTCTTGTGTGACAGTGTAGATTTATTGGATTACATGCGTCCACAAATTCTGTTGCAAAAAGCAGGAATGTTCTAAAATTAAGAATAATAAAGATGCAATTAACTTTAACCAAAAATTAATGCTAATATAGCACATGGTGTTTGTTGAACCACTCCCGACAAAAACAATGTAGGCAGAGAAAACAGCACTAACGCACGGACATGTTTCTGTCTATCCGGCGTGATCGGCGTAGTTTCGAGAGCTATTCTCTGTTGCTTACATTGCATTCACCTCTCAGTTGATGCTAATAATTTCCAAAAACAGCATTGAAATATTTCTTAGAGCCACCTGGTACCAAAAGATACAATCATACGTCCTAGAAAATAGTGAACACAAACCGGACTGCAGATGCCCACCAGCTATCGAGCAGCTCATTAGCTGCTTAACGCTTAAGGTGGCGTTGCGCCTACGCGCTACGGAATCTACACATAAGTGTGATTCCTCAGGCTTACCATGATGTATTAAAAATACACATGAAAAAAGTGCCTAGTAACAATAACCAAAAATTAATGCTAATATAGCACACGGTATTGATGAAGTCACTCCCGGCAATACCATCTAATCTGTTGCATTTTGCGGTACTATTAACGTCTACTATGTAAGAAGAAGGCTCTGTCTGTTTAATAACGCTTCCGAAACATGGACCCTCTTTCAGTGAATCATTAACTCAAACTCGGTGAAATCGAATGACCGAACACCTTTGTCGTGATAAAGTTTTTGTGCCTGCTACACGATTCTTAATAAATCAGATTTTTGGATTGTATTGCGATATGAAAAGAATTTATGCAAGCGCATGTGTATGTCCAATTCTTTGTCACTCGCGGCCATTCCTTGCTTAAATGTACGAACCGCTCGTTCCGTCAAACCAGTCGATTTTGGGTGATAGGGAGTCTCCTCCTAATAATCGACTTTGAAGTACAGCACGTTTATTGTATACTTCACAACACGTCTACATGATCTCTACAAAGACATTGAATTTTAATGGTAGGTGATGTGTTCGTTTCGGTCTCGTTTGGGTAATTGTATCGTCAAGGTGTGGTTCGCCATCGGCAGAATCACAACTAGGAGTCAATTCCTTTTCTAGACTAATGGGACTATTTACTTCATCCTCGAGTATTACATCCATCTGATTCGCGTTGCGAATTATGAGGAAGATGCTGTAAAGTTAAAAAAGTCGAAAACAAAATTAGTTTGTGTGTTGATTCATCGGTGTATGTCCACATTCAAGGTGAAAATACGGGGACTGGTATATAGGAACGGTTAAAGACATTATATTGAGATAGTGGTTTGGTGCGTAAAATCGGACTTCTTCAAAAGCTGACATCAACTAAATTGGAAGATTATGAATCAATGATGAGCTACGTAAGCCAAATAATTGATACGGCGAATAAACTGAACGGAATTGATTTTAGTGATTTTACTGTAAGCGGAGGGTGACTTGGTGTTATTCTATTTACTGGTTTAATGGACAATTTTGAGCCGATAATCAAGGGTTTGGAAAATTGTGATTTGACAATTACAGGCGACATAAATATAAGGAAAGTTGTTCGACACAATTGATCATGTATCAAATGGCAATAGTAATGCATATTTTGGTAAGAAAATTGTTAAAAATACGAACTCAAAACCAAATGGAAACAATGCGAAAAAAATTTGCAAAAGAAATGTAAAGCACTTTAAGTGCCATTTCGCAAATGAGTCCAACAAAGACAGAAAAGGATATGAATAAAAATAAAAAATAACTCAAATGAAGAGGTTAAGAATGATTTCCACGCTATGCTATTCCCAAATTCAAATACCCCGAATTCAAAATGAGTGGTACATAGACAGTGGAGCTTCACAACATATGACATTGACCGAAAAATTATTAACCGATAAGAAGCAAATTAGAACCAAAGAGATTTCTACAGCTAATAGTGCTACAATTTTTGTATCGGGTTGGAAATGTTTTGTTGTACTTAGATGAAACCGAAATCGAAGTGAAAAATGTGTTGCATGTTCCGGATTTGGCTGCGAACTATATATTTCAAAAATTGTTGAAAACGGTAATACAGTTGTGTTCCGCAAAAGTAGATGCTCAATTTACAATAAAAATGGCGAGCGTATAGCAAAAGCCAATCAACGGAGTTTCTCGAATTCAAGGTAGCAATGCTCAAAGTCTATTTTCAGCGACAAGTTCAGTTACTTGGCATCTAGGTCATATAAATCACTGATTTATACAATAAAATTCGGCAGGAATGGTGATGCAATGAAGACGTGCGATATGCGTTACATGGGCAAACAAGCGAGACAACCCTTTAAGAATGTTGGAAGACGATCAAAAGAAATAGTTAGTTTAATACATTCAGATGTATTGAAACGTGAGGCTCGTACTATAGGAGGAACTAAGTACTTTGTATCATATATTGATGACTTTACTAGAAAAATTTTCACCTATTTATTAAAGCAAAAATCAGACGTTTTGATGAAATTGAAGGAATTCAAGCAACTTCTTGAGACTCAAACTGGAAAAAGGATCGAAATTCTACGCACATATAATGGAACTGAATACTACAACAAGGATTTTGATGCACTTTGTAAAGAGTTTGGTATGATACATCAAACATCGAGCGTGCATACACCTCAGCAAAATGGCGTAGCCGAACGTGCGAATAGAATGATTATGGAATGGGCCAGATGTATGAACGTTTCGGTACCCGTCGACAAAACGTCAAAAGAAATGTGGAGCGGTAAGAAAGTTGACTTGAGCAAATTGCGTATTTTTGGATTGCCAATATTCCAAACGTGAACAGAGTTAAAATTAGATCCAAAATCGAGAAAATTGAAAAACTTTTGTTAGCTACGATAGCAATTCAGATTCAGTGAGGGCAGAGTCAAGTAGTGAATCATCGACAAATGGTACTGAAGATATCATCCAAAGTATTGTCTTAAATAACACGTTCGAAAGTGCTGACGAAGAGACGATGGTGAACGCATATGAGTGGGCGGTACTAATTTTGAAGCCGGTGTACTAATGCCAATGCCTACTGGAACGATGCCATGGTAAAGGAGATAGAGTCGTTGGTTGAAAATAATACATGGGATTTGATAAAATTACCAGCAAATCGACAGGCGATTAGATCAAAATGGACTTATAAAAGCAAACGTAGCGACACTAGAGGAGGTCCTTCGCTATAAGGTCGGCAAAGGCTGTTCACAAAAGTGCGGTATAGATTACAACGAAACATATTCTCCTGTAGTGAGACATACATCTATTCGTTATTTGATTGCATTGGCGGTCAAACTGGACATGAAGATAGACCAAATGGATGCCGTTACAGCTTTTCTTCAGGGCGACTTAATTGAAGAAATTTACATGGAGCAACCAGATGGTTTCAAGTATGGTAGTAACAAAGTTTATGGCTTAAAACAGAGTAGACGTGAATGGAATAAAAAGCTTGAGAACACACTAAAATCGTTTTGGACTACGTAAATAGACCTATCGAATCGTGTGTGTACTTTACTGATAACCTCTTGTCTATTACTTGTTCTTTGTTCTTCAATAAGCAGCCTAGTTGTAAGTTCTGACAGGGTTAGCACAGAATCCCAAGCAGATACAAAATGTTTATAGGTTTCGGGTAAAGATGTTAATATTTTTGTTAAAACCATTTTTTCTGGCACCTCATCATTTAATTGTTTAATTTGACACATGTTTTCTTCTATTTTTGCCAAGAGTGTCGCTATGTCTTCGTTAGCCATTATACTGCATTGAGAAAAATTTCTACTGGAATAAGTGTAATGATGTTTCTGATGTCTATTCAAATATTACGTGAAGTTTATTCCAAATAGATTTTGAATACTCACATGCCATTACTTGAAGCATAACTTTATTTGATAGTCTAGTAACCAACACATTTTGCGCTTTCGCATCTTTCTGCACCCACAAACTTTTGTTTAGCTTTGGCCTGACCGCCAATCCATCTACCACTTCAAATATTTCAAGAGCTTTTAATATAATTTTGAAATTTCCATGTCGACCAATTTACCTTCAAGTTTTAAATTTGTTGCAGTTATAACAAAAGCCGATGTTTCCGGCATGTTTAACAAAACGTTTTCCATTTTAGCCAAAAAACGCATTTTTTTCTACCCTCATCGTATTGTTACCTAATTTTAAACAATCACACTTAACTTCTCGACATGCACTGGGCCCATAACCTGTAGAAATATCTATCTATCTATTATTTTTAGTATATCAAGAAGGAAAACGCAGATTATTTTGTAACTTATCAGGGATGCAATTTCTGCTCACCGCCGAGATACGAAATATGAAAATTTGCTGCTCCGAGTGTACGCATGATAGTCCGGAAATACGGACGGGGCTATTGGTAGGGATTGCGGTATAATATACCATACTGCGCAAGTCGATAGGTAAATATATCAAAGGAGAATACAGGTGGGAGCATGAGTGTCGCACATCGTGCTTATATTCTTTCTTTTCATCATTTACGTAGAGGTGAACACCACTGTATGTATTAGAGCTGCTGGTTTCGAACGTAAACACGAACCACACGTGTACACATATATACTAACTAATAGGGTTATAGTTTTGTTTACCTACTGATATAATTGACTATATACTGTTATACTATCTTATTCAACAACAATTAACGATTCAGACCTTACGCCATATAACAGGTTTTTCGTAAAAAGTGGTTATATTTTTACTTTAATCCAAAATACAAACTTTGTGGTTAGTAATAGAACACATCTGCCAAATGTTCACATCGGCTCTGTCACAAACGGTCATTCTTTCGATTAAATTTTTCATCACGTTTTCGCATAATAGCGGCTGTATTGCTGTATTTCCCCAATAGCAGCTCTAATATTGTCTTTAAGTACTTGAATCGTTGCTGGAGCATTAGCGTAGACTTTATCTTTAATGTAGCCCCAAAGAAAAAAGTCTAATGGTGTTAAATCGCCCGATCTCGGCGGCCAATTGGAGTCTCCATTTCAAGAAATCACACGTCTAGGGAATTTTTCACGCAATAGCGCCATTGTTCCACTAGCTGTGTGGCAGGTGGCGCCGTCCGCTGATAGTAAACGTCGTCCACATCCATAGCCTCAATTTCAGGCCAAAAACATCAGTCAACATCATTCGGTAACGCTATTCATTCACTGTAACGATCAAACCTGCAGCATTTTCGAAAAAGTATGGCCTGATTACACCGCCAGCCCAAAAACCGCGCCAAACTGTCACTCGTTGTGGTTAGAGAGGTTGTTCGACTATTTCTCTTAGGTTTGCGACAGTTTTGCTTGTTTATGTTCTCAGACAGATGAAAATGAGCCTCATCGCTCAGAATAATTTTGTTGAAAAAATCATGATCTTGTTCATGCATTCCCAGCACCCAGTCAGCGAATGTACGCCGTTGTGCATGATCTGCTGGCTTCAATTCTTGTGTTAACTGCAACTTATATGTATGTAGGCCAAGATCTTTATGCAAAATATGTATAGTCCACTTGTATTTTTACATGTAAGTTTAAAATTTTTACCACAAATTGACATTTTATTTTTCTTTACAACTATCCAGTAACCTCTTGCAGTCAATTTTGCAGCAGAAAGTAGGTTATGCTTAATTCCTGGTACTATTAAAGCCTCAATTGTTATTATCTTACCTTGGCATCTCGCTTGAAGCTCCCCTGTCTTTGTTGCCATTATAATTTGACCATTAGCGATATGTACTGAAATTGTATGATCCAATTCTTTAACATTCTTCATATACTGTTCAATTTCTTCTTTCACAAAATGATTACTAGCACCAGAATCTAATACAAAAACTTCATTGTTTATTAATTCTTTCTGATTACAGAGGTTGCCAGCTATTAGTACAACATTTTCTTCCGCAGAATTAGCTTGTTCCTTTCCTCGAGTAGTATTTGTAAATCGACCTCTACCACGATGTCTACCCCTGCTCCTATTATATCTACTGTAGTTTGTACGCTTAGGGCATTGCGCTTTGAAATGAGTTCTGTCCCCACAAATATAACATCACATCATAATCACTACTGCTGGGTATATCTTCATTAGATTTAGATTTAAGTTTTAATTCTTCATCTAAAAGACGTGCTTTCACAAAATCCATCTTTACATCGGCCACTGTCTCCAATGCTGTAATAACAGTATCATACCATCGGAAGTGAGTAACAAATGACACACTCGATCTGTTTCATCAATAGTGGATCCTAAGTCTTGAAGATTTTAATTGTAGTATCAAACTTCAAGAAATGGTCTTCCAAATTTTTATTCCTATCTGATTTTAGATTGAATAATTTCCTCCATAACGTCAACTTTGTAAACGAACTTGTTCGGACAAATACATCTTTTAATGCCTTCATCTGCGCCTTCGCAGTCTTACAGTCTTTAATGATGTCTAGATGTTTATCTGAAATTCCTTGTATTATGAAAGACTGGGCCTTTGCATCACGAACCATAAATCCTTCTTCTTTGCTTTCTCTTGTGGTGGATCATTATCTATAACATCTTCACATTGTTCCTTTCTCAAGATTACCATAATTCTAAAACGCCAGTTGTTGTAATTGTACGACGTTAAGATAGGTACGTTTGTATATGCATTCGCCATTGTGAATAGGAACTACACCTTCAAGTACAACTTCGACACTTTTAAACGTAATCACGACCGAACTTAATACTCTGTTATTGTGGTACTCTGGTACTGTGGCACTCCGGGCCCATAACCTGTTATTATTTATTTAATATAACTTACAAAGTGGCTACAGATGTCACCTCTTATTATAACATGTCATTACATCTATATTCTTGCTGTGTGTTATTGCCAACATGTCATTTATCCTAACATGCCATTTGTCCTAACTATAGCTATTTATCCTAACATAACTGTGCGAAAAGGCGATTGATGATGACCAAAAGCAATACAAACTTTACGAACCGTTTCCGCGATATTTTCGCCATTTTTGTAGTGAATTTTTACTATTTCAGTGCGTTGTGGGAGTGTGTATCGATCCATATCTGAAAATCTCCTAGTTTTTACTTGTCAAATGTCATCGCAATTACAGTTGTATGTTAACAGTACAAAAATGGCGCGAAATGTAAAATGACATCTCTTGTTGAACGACCCATTATTTGACAGATACCTATATGTTTTATGCGTGTGTATATCGCGTGAAGTTAGCAACTTGTACCAAACCTTGACACTGCCTCTCAATTTTAACCCTTTGTCTACCAAGTGATTATCAACTAAAATGTTTTCACATTACCAACGGTACTTGCAAGTACCACCTCTTAAAACAGGGTATAATTTTTGTAAACTACAGTTTAACGTAAACTTTTCCATGCTAATTTCACGGACTACTGTCAGGTAATTCAAATTTTATTCCTTGTATTGGTCACATTGAATATCATGACGTTTCGGTGACAATTTCAAACGTTCGCGCAAGGGTTTTTTGCGTTTTTCATTTGACTCTTGCTAGCGCGATATTTAAAAGTTTTGAAAAATAATAGTGTTTGGTTCGGATATATATATATATATATATATATATACTGGTAAGTTAGTTACATATTGCTTTTATCATTTTGTTGCTGCAGAATTATCAAAAATACGAATATTATTCACGGTAGTTAAAAGTACCGTTGGTAGTAAAACGTCCTTCTAATTATTTTAAGCAAATTATAATGGCCAAATCCTATGAATTTCGACGATCGCTAAGCGATCAAGAATTATTAGAAATTATTCAAGATGATAAATTCTTTGATGATTTACCACTGGATAATTCGCCCGACACAGATCTGGAGCCAGATTACGAAAGCGACGATGAGAATAATAGAGGTGAGAATGATGTATTCTTTTTATCTACGTTGCCTAAATACAATTTTTGGGTTCATTAGACGGAATTGCAAATAAGGACGCCGATGATGATGATGATGATAATAAATAAAATTATGATAGGCTGCGCAATATGACAGAGTGGGAAAATATTGCATTACTAGGGAATAGGGATGTTGAGAGGAAGTGGACTTTCATCGGCATGAACTTTTTGATGGGGTACCATCAACTTCCGAGTTTAAATGATTATAGTCTTCTGACGAAGATTTAGGCTGGGATTCATCCAAAAATCAATGTCACGGAATAATTTCCATTAATCTTATCGCCTTGTAAACGATAATAGTTTGTTGACAAAAAAAAATCTGACAAACTGTACAAAGTTAGACCATTTTTTTTTAAAATTTTAAAAAAAACGTTTTCGTCATTATACTATGGAACTCGTCGGCTAAGTGTAGATGAGTCAATGATTCGGGTCAATGGGCGCTGTAGCACAAAACAATATAATCCAATGAAGCCGGTGAAAAGAGGATATAAACTCTGGTGTTTGGCGAAACATGGTTTCGTCAAAAAATTTTAATACCAAAAACAAGAAGTTACGAAATATACAGAGTACAATTTGGGGGAACAGTAGTGTTAAATCTTTTTGAGGGGGAAAATTTGGGGGGAAAAAAAATTGTTTACTTCGATAACTTTTTTTACATCATTTAGACTATTGGAAAAACTGGAACAAGAATAAAGGTGACTGCACCAGCTGTTATAAGTGATTATAACAAATATACGGGGGGAGTAGATCACCATGATCAACTGCGACCTACGTACGGGAAATTTACAGGCCTAAAAAAAAGGTGGCATAGACTATTCTGGGGTTTCACCGAAATTGCTTTCGTCAATGCGTACATTATTTCGAAACAATTTTTACATCTTGACGGTTGCAATAGTTTGAAACAATTTAGAAGATCGGTAACAAATGGATTGCTTTCAATGACGTTCGAACAACGTCGCAAAAGATCATCTTTAACTTCTGGATCTTCAATACAAAAAAAAAGAAGATGCAACTACAGTGTAGGCAATGATATACGATTGGGAAATCTCGGGGCGCATTGGATGCGCTTTAAAACAAGAAGCAGATGCGAAATGTGCAGTTCCGTACAAATACAATCGAAGCCACGTTCTTGTTGTTCTACATGTGGTGTATTTCTATGTATAAATGAAAAAAAGAATTGCTTCGCGAAGTATCATGGAATCAACTTGTAATAGATATCTGGTACACAGGCTTCCGCGGTCGTCAATCATACTATACTCTTGGTTTCTGGGTTGAAACCGCGTCGCTGTCGTAGCGTCTGCCGACGTTTCATCCACACTTTTATGGAACATCTTCAGGGCTGTTACTGCACACTGATTGGGGATTATTCATTACGGTGGGGTTTGTTTTGAGTCAATGGAGGCAGAAGCTACGATAACGCGGTTCCATCGAAACCAGAGTATATTGTAGTAGACATATTAGTAGATATTTACATTTAGTTATGTGTTGTTGTTTCTTTTATATTTTTCATTTACTTGTTATTGCAATTATACTAATAAACGGAATATATACGTACTTATGGTAATTTATTTGAATTTACAAAAATAAACTTATGTTATATTGAATTATTTGATACATCATTATGAAAATGAAATTTTAATACTCTTACATCCTATAGGTACTTGAAAGTATCGCTTCCAAAACTTGATCAAAAATTATCAATTCTGCTTTTTATTAAAAATAATTCTTAGTTGTGCCAAGTATAAATAGAATTAGTAATATGAAAGTAATCTGTTAATGATAACTTGTAGTATTGCAGAGTCTAATATCCGTTGGTACTTTAAAGTACTTATGATAGACAAAGAGTTCAATAAGCTTGAAATTGCACATAGAATTAGATTAAACATTTAACAACAAATTTTAACTAAATTTAGTAAGAACAATACTGCTAGTTTCAGTGCTTGTTATAAGAACAAAGGAATAATTACATTAAACATAACTTCTGAATAAAATATTTAAATTTACAAATATTAACAGCTTTTGCATCTGCAATCTTTTTGTCAGTCTGTGCATAATAAACGCTTAATAATTTCTTGTTGACTACATGTTTAACGAAATGCACTTTCGTATCAATATATTTTGACCTTTTTGTGTTTTTTGTGTTTTGATTGTGTGCCATTAGTTTTCACATCACTTAATGTCCAAGGAAGTCTGAAAGTATTCCTTTAAAATATAGAAGTTCGGTGGCGCACAAACTACTTGAAATGTATTCTGCTTCTGCTGAATTTAAAACAACTTGTTTTAAATACCACGAAATTAGATGTCTACAATGAAATGTTGCCATACCGCTTACACTTTCCCTGTCAATCTTGTCACAAACTCAGTCTGCCTATATATATGCAATTCTCGTGTCAATTTCCTCTGAAAATTTTGTATATGTTAAGCACAAATTTATTGCACCGTTTAGGTAACGTAAAATCCTTTTTGCTGCTATACACAGTGACTGCGCTGGTTTGTTTAAAAATCTGCTAAGATAAGAAGTAGCGTATGTGATATCTGGTCGACTCAATTGCGAAAGATATGTCAGAGCCCCTATTAGTTCTCTAAATGGTTCGTGTTCTATTGGCTCAGTTAGATTGGCTTCAAATTTATTTTCCCTTGGGGTAGAAGCAGTTTTTCAGTCTACCATTCTGTATTTCATCAATATTTGTCTATTAAGCCATTTTGGGAGTTTTCTAATACATCTTTATTTTTCATAACTTCTGCTCCGATAAAACATTTTAAATCACCAATGTTTTTGGCATTGAATTCTACTTTTAATCTTTCTACCAGTTCATGTACTTTTTCTTTACAGCTAAATAACAAAATGTCGTCAACCCATAGTATCAACCACACGTTGACTCCATGTATAAACACACATCGTGATTTGATTTTTCTAAATGTTGAAGCTTTGCAAACTGGTTAAATCTATTATTCCAGCATCTCGGAGCACTTCTGAGTCCATAAAGTGCGTTTTGTAACTTTAGGACTTCATGTTGCGCTTCAACACCTCCTAGTTTTTCAATGTAGACTTCCGTGTCGATGTTTCCATTCAGAAAAGCCATTGGTACATTTAGCTGTGCAGTATCCCAATCATTTTGTGGGGCAAATGTCTTATTGTTGGAAGTTTTGCGACTAGTGTGTACACATTGTAATTGCAATTCTCTTAGAAGCCTTTTGCTACTAGTCTCGCCTTTTTTGATCCATCGGCTTTTGCGCGAAATACCCACTTGGTTTGTATAGGTTTTACTCCGTTTGATAAATCTACCTGGATCCATGTCTTCAAATTTCTATAAGCATCTATCTCTTTTCATATCGCATTTCGCCATTCATCTGATTTTATGGCGTCGTTACATGTTTGCGAGTCGCTATCATTTGTTAAGAAGCAATATGCTGAGTATACTTGGAGTCGGGAGGATGACATGGGTGAAATAAAAGGCAATATCAAATGATCTCATTAAAAGAGACCTCGTTGGTGATGAACAGCAAACAAAAATGTCTGTAACGTGAAAGTGCTGCATAGGGGAGGACTGGTGGGTAAAGAGCTCGTGCTCAGCCCTGAGGAAGAGTGAAGTTCTTGGATAAAATGCTTCCGCGTCTATTGATACTGCTCCTGCGCACTACATCACACGTCTGCATTCTAGTTTGTTAATTTGTGCTTGTATAATTGGCTGCTACACAATTGCTTATACATGCCGGCCGTCTTGAAAGCTGCAAGTCTTTCAATGTTAGATGGGTAATTTTGCTAAGTTAGTTACGGCACGCTTAACACTACCGCACTGCATTCTAACTGTTACAACTCGTACCAGTTGTTCACTTCCTGGATGGATCCCTGACACTCCTCCAAGTGGCAATCTGTCCGTTGTTTTCTCGTTGGTGACCAAAACAAGATCCCCTTCGATGTTGCCATTTTCCTTCTTCCATTTGGATCGTTGTTGAAGAGTTGAAAGGTATTCTTTCTTCCATCTCCTCCGAATGTCTTGTGTCACCTTCTATAGATACTGCCATCGATTGATGCCCTGCAAATGAGTCTCCTAGGAGGAAATGGTTAGGAGTGAGAGCGTTTATATCTGAAGGATCGTCTGATAGTGGGGTGATGGGTCTTGAGTTAAGACATGATTCCATCCGGGTTACAATTGTATAACACCCTTCAAAAGTTAAAATTGTATTACTGATTACTGTTTTTATATGTCGTTTCGCTGATTTTATTGCTGCCTTCCAGAGACCGCCAAAATGTGGGCTACGGGGAGGTATAAAGTGCCATGTAATACCTTTATTTGCTTTGAAATGGTATCTTGATTGTCTTTGTTGTTGATGAATTTGCAGAGCTATTTGAGTTCATTATTTGCTCCCTGAATATTCGTTGCGTTGTCACTATATATATAATAATAATAATAAAGTGTGTTTACTTGTTTCTTCGTTTCTTCGCTTATATATAACAGGAATTAATATTGGAATCAAATAACTCAAGGTGACGTTCAGTTTAAACCCCGAATGGGCATCTGCTCTTACACATCACCCTGAAAAAAAAAAAGATTTTATTCTGATACAATAAACGAAATATGACAGACTTATAAGATAACATAGCCACTATACTAAATATTATAAGTTATTCTGCTGCTGCTGTAGTTCTCTACGGATATTTCGTTTAAAACTGAAATCGGAAAGTTTAAACCTAACATCGATATTATTATAGTATTTTACAACATTGTAACGGAAACCTCTCTCGAAAAACGCAGTTTTATGAACTGGTGGTGTTAGGAGGCCTCTACACCGAATGTTTAGGTTGTGTGCATCTATGCGGTAGTAATTTTTTATACAAATACTTTGGTGTTTTAGATGTCAAGATTTTATGGTAAAGGCAAACAGTGCAGTCTACGTCGTTTTCCATGTTAAGCCGATTTAGTTCTTTAACTTTTGAGAATGTTGTTTTTTTTAATCCAAAATTGGTCGATGCAACAATTTTGAATAAGTTGTATCCTTTGGGTTTGAACAGAATCAATACAATGGTGGAAACTACATCTCCAAAGTTGAACTGAGACAGAACCAATGCATTAGTTAACAATATTTTTGTATTCCTATCAAATAAAGATCTATTACTGTTGGTAGTTCTTTAAATAATAGAAAGAATACACAACTCTATGTTATTTATTAGGTTTTAAATGCCATAACAACAACAATACTTATATACATATCTAATAATCTGTTTTCATTTGTTACACTCCCTGTCTTATGACATATAATTAAAACACTTTATGTGTCTTGTCTAATTCTTCAATGATTACTTTATAACCTTTTTAATACAAGGTTGTCTAACCAACCATTACACCTTCCCTTTTTCCATGTCCATTACCATAACTACCAGATTTTATAATGGGTATAAACTTAAACTAAATTTACTAACTATTCAATTTATAAATCTAACCTAATAGGTTTCTTAATACATCGCTCACTTCTTGTTGATTTACCAATATCTAAAGTACCATTCGAATCACTCTCTTTAAACTTCACATCGTCGTGCACTGTTTCACTCTCACTTGCACTTCTATTTTCTTCTATCGCCTCGCTTCCATCTCTCTTGTCCTTCCTAATGGCATTTGAATTTCTTCTATACAACTTTTCTTCTTTGCCTTTTACTAGGTATGATCTTGGTGTTGCCGTTTTTTTTTCAACTTTCCTTTTCCCATCTCTTGTTTGGGATTCTGAACAAATATTTTACCCTTAGGTGCGAAGCTTCTTGATTTTGTGCTGTTCTATCATGTACGTTTTGTTTTTCTGAATTTTCTGAAATTCAACTAGTACTTTTCTGGTATTTTCGGTTCTAACAACGCTTTTGAGACGGGTGTTTTCTTTTTTGGTTGACGACTCATAAGAAGTTCGCCGGTGTTAACTTCGTTCCAGATATGGGTGAATTTCTGTATTCTAGTAGAGCAGAATTAAAATTACTGCTAGTCTCTTCAGTTTTTCTCATAATGCTTTTCGCAATGCCCACTGCCTTCTCCGCAACTCCATTCGCTTTAGGATAATTGGGGCTTATTGTTTTAATTTCAAACCCCCACTCCACAGCAAATTCTTTTAAAAAGGTGTGAGCAAAAAAGGATTTGTCTGATATCCCCTTTCTGGGAATTTATATTGAAAAAACGGCTTTAAATATGCTTATTACCTGTGTTGCTGTCTTATCCTTCATCTTCCTGACCTCCAACCATTTGGAGTAATAATAATAATAATAATAATTTTATTTGCCAATTGATCCAATAGGATATAGGCTTCGCCGGAAAATTACAAATATGATAAAATAGTAATATCCATCATTCCCGGTAGTTTTTTTTTTCCATTCCAGATATCTACACCAACCTTTTCCCAAGGCAGATGGGGATACTCTGACTTAAAGGGTTTTTTTGGTTTAGATCTTGTATTTTTTTGAAAAATTTTTGCAATTTGTAACGTTTTTCCCATGCCCTTTGACATCTCCAAACCCCCAAATGAGGTTCATGTATTAATTCCCACCTTTTCCCTGTCTTATTTTTTGTGGTACTATAACCGATCGTTATAGAAAATCGGTCCATCACAAACCTGTTCTTCATCTTAATGCCCAATAATACCTTTAAATCTTTTTTTAGGTGCTTTTTATCTTTAGGGCCCTTGTTTCAAGCAATATTCTTTCCTTTTTTTAAAGTTTCATATTTATCAACTTCTAATGCGAATTGTCGTCTTCTTTTTTCACTTTGATAACTCATACATATTATGTCAACTTTTGAAATCAATGTTCGCCACTGTATTTTAAACAACTCTTGCATTAAACACGCCCCTAGTCCATGTTGTGAGGCATCACACTGTATTTCTATGTGAGCTTTACCATTAAAGTATTTTAATGTAGGTAAATTAGTAAGTCTTTCTTTAACCTTTTCAAACGCTTTACTTTGATCAGGACCCCATATCCATTCTATGTTGTCTTTTATTAGCTCCCTTAGAGGTGCTGTTAGCTCGTAGATTTGAAATAAACTTCATTAAAAAATTAGTCATGCCTAGAAATCTTAACAGTTCTTTCTTATTGTTTGGCACTGGCAATTTAGTTATTGCCTCAATTCTTTCACTATCAGGTCTAACACCATCTTTATTAAACACTAGACCTAAGAATTTTACTTTGTTTAACTTAAACTGGACCTTATTAGGATTAAATTTAACATTAAATTGTTTTGCTCTTTCTAAGACCTTGTTAAGTGCTATATCATGAGATTCGATATTATCTCCACTTATAATTATATCATCAAAATAAATATTAGTATTAGGTATATCTCCAAATATCTTTGTATTTACTCTTTGGAATACTTCTGGTGATACTGATAGCCCAAATGGTAATTTATTAAATTTATATTTCCCAAAAGGAGTTATAAATGTAGTTAAATCACTACTTTCTTTGCCTAAGCTTATTTGCAAGAAACCATCTTTCATATCGAGTACTGTAAAGACTAACTTGCCAGTTAATGTTGCCATAATTTCATCACCCGTAGGAATAGGAAACTGATCTTTCTTAATTGTATTTAAATGTTTAGGATCAAAAAACCCAGACTACCATTAGGTTTTTTTTAATTATAACAACATTATTTACCCAATCAGTCGGATATTCTGCCTTTGTTATTATCTGTTTGTTTTCTAGCTCTTTTAACGTAGTTTTTAATTTTTCTTTTATTGTCTCAGGTACTCTTCTGCATGGATTAATTTGGATTGACCCCATCTTTTAAATTTTATAATGATAAGGAATATTACCTATACCTTGAAACTTCTTCATTACTTAATAAGGTTTTTTTAAATTATTATAGCTAACATTATGTTTGTTTTCACTAATTTCATTTATTTTTTCATCAATTTTAAATTTTGGCATGTTTAGACCAAATATTTTGGACCTTTCCTTAACAATAAAACTTAATTTAACCTTTTTTTCCTTAACTATACATTTAAGAACAACAGAACCTTCTGTTTCTATTGAATTACTACCATGAGCTACAACTACAGATCTTTTTACATTAATTTCATAATCAACCGAGTTCTTGACTTTATAAAATGAGTTGGGGGAATACATTACAATCCCCCTGTATCAACAAAACTAATATTGTAATTACCTTTTTTACATTCTCCAAAAAATTTTTTCTTTTTAACATGAATTTATGTGAAAAAATTATTATAAAAAGTTCGTCGATCTCAATCTACTTCATGATTCTTCTTTTTTTTCTTCGTTTCTTACATCCTATCACAAAATGTTTTTTTTTAAATTTTCTACATACTTGTTAAAACCCGGGGCACTTCCTTGCTTCATGCTTCATCCCCCTTCTTACAATGATTTTTTATTTATTTGGCCCTTTTTTTTTATAATTTTTTTGTTTTTTTAACCCCATCCCCGTAACTGGTTCCCCCTTTCGGGAAGCTTTTTCTTTTTTGTTCTCAGCTCTGCATGCATCTAAATTTTTATTTAAATCGTTTTCCATCCCTCAACAATTTTTTTTATATGGTCGATTCCCTTACTATTCTTCCCCTTATTTGACTTTTTTTTGTTCACCAACTCACAATTTTTTCCCTTTCTTAGATCTACCACAAATGAGTCAAATGGCTCACTTGGTTTCTGGCTTCTTTTAAAAAATAGATATCTCTCATATACTACATTGCTTCTTTACTTTAGATGTTTGTCAAAGGCTTGTATGACTTCGTCTGATGCGTTTCATTTTTAACTCAAATATTAAATAATTTCAGCGCTTTTCTCCATAGCATTTAAAAACACTGTCTTTTATTTCTTCCCTTTTTCCCCTTTTTTTCCTGCCCTTACCAAATATTTTTTAAAATGTGTTTAAACATTCCCATTTAAGCACATTTTCTTTTGTAACTCTTTAGGAATTTCCCCCTTTTTTTTTTTTAGGTTATCTCCCCGCTTATATTCTTATTTTTTTTAAGGGTTCTTTTTTAAACTTTTATATACCGACACCATTTTAAAATGTTTTTGCTAAAATTTAAAAACATTTTATTTTCTTTTTTAATTTTTTTGATTACTTTAAAACCCTTTTTTAAAAAAGGCCCCGCAACATCTAGAGTTACAATACTACGGGATTTTTACTGGTTTTTGTATCATGGTTTCTAACAAACCTTTCACTCCCCACCGTCATCCCCTCTCTACGAAATTGAAATTTTCGCGGTTTTAAATATAACAACTGAAAGAACCTTTAACTCCCAAAAATGCTTTGGGGGCCCATAGTCATGTCTCCCTAAATCAAAGATTGCAATCCTCACAAGCCGAGGTTACTCACACCCAAAATTGAAAAGGGTGAATTTGTTGACTTTTTTTTTAGATTATTTTTTCTTTTTCTGGCCCTATCAAAGACAATGACGACAGACTTATCGGATTAATTTTGAGGGAGTGCTCCCATCAAACATCCAAGTGAGGTAAAATCACTGTTAATATATCGCGTTTTCCTTACCACTGCCCACAAAGGAATAATAAATTTATGTCATCCCCAAATTGTGGTTTTGCCGTACCGATGAACTTATGTTAGAGTATTGCAAAAAACGTAACCCTCCTCTCGAATTTAAAACGAGAACGTCCATTAAAAATTTTTTTTTAATAGTTGAATGGCAATTGGAAAACCTATGTAATGCAGTACCGAAAGAGATGTTATGGCCAATGGTGTCGAAGCCCTCAAAGCAACACTCACTTATTCAAATCAGTTGCCGAGCAGATGTGTCAACTATACCTTTCCCCGTTGAAACCTTTCCAGATCAAAACCAGATTGTGTTTCGGGAAAGAGATTGCATCTGTTTAAGTAGTCACGAATCTGCGCGTCTATTATCTTCCGAATCTTAGACATTGCTGGCAGTATTTTTGGGCCTCAGGTCCCCAAATTCTTGGCTGCTTTTTCTTTGGGAGAGGGTTACACGCGATATTTTCCATTTGGGGGGAAAAACATTGTTTGATAAGCAATAGTTAATAATGTTTTAAAGTATGGTAGTATATTTGGGACCAAAATTGGGGTCTTTTTAAATTTAATTTCATCACACCATGACCCGGGATCTAATTTTAAAAGTACTATATTACATCATATTCTCAACCTCATGAAAGCGAAACAGTTCTTTAAACACGTGAATGCCTGTTTTATAAAAAGTTTAAAACCCCCTGATCAACGTTAGAGGATGCCCCAACGCTTCAAAAAGTAGTCATTGACGCATCTGCATGACCCATTTTCCCCCGTCAAAGAAAGCATTTTTGTTTATTCATCACGTCTAAATTCTTAATCGTTTTCCCATTACCTTTTATTACCATGAAAATTTACTTGCGAAATACCCCGCTTTTCATTTCTTGCAGTTGTAGTGAAGTTGCGAATTCTTTATAGTATGACCAATGTTGGTAGTTTAGTTCTCCCAAATTTTTTATAAAAGTTATCTCGTAATTTAATTAACAGTTTTAAAATTTTCTGTCAACCACGGACATATTGCACTGACCCTGCTGTTTTATAAGGGGCAAAAGCATCAAATAAGTCAATATAAAATAATTTAAAAAAAACAAACTTTTATCCACATCCTCGAACATGTAAATAATACCCAATGATAATACAGCTAATGATTCTGAAACATTTTAGTCAAACTTGGGAAAACTCGACTATTTTGTAAAAGGGGTTTTATTTTCGGGATTGACAGACTTAAAGAACAATATACTGCACCATGATCTGATAAATGATGTGAAGGCCAAAAAAGGGAAAATTTTGTTTTTAACGTTATACTAAAATCAAATCAATAATGGGGTGACATGGTCGGGCTCTTTTGGGAGGGTCCTTTATTATCTTAAAAGCTTAAATGACCTAGTATATCATTGAATCTAGTGGTAACGGACTATTAAAAAAAAGCATGTCTATATTTAAAGTCTCCCAAAAAAATTAACTATCAGAATCTAAAATCAAAAAGGCTAAAAGGGTTTTTTCAAATGCATCCCAAAAAACCCCGAACAGCCGTGTGGGGGGTTTTTAACACCAAACAATAGTTTACCGAACATTAGATGAACCAAAAATTTTTCTAAAATCGTTTTTAAAAATTTTTGTAATATTTAAACTTATTTCTAAATATATACAACCCCGCCGCCCTACCCCCCTGTCGCTCTAAAAAAACTGTACCCGTCCAACTCCAATTCACCAGTTTTCGATCATCAAACCCGTCTCTGTAAGAGCTATAAAATCATATTGAAGAGGCAAAACATAATCCTTAAATTCAAAATTTTGGAACCAGTGATCTAATGTTAACGAAATACATTCAAACTGGACATTACTGTGCTTACAGAACCTATCACATATTTTCATAAATATTTTCAAAGCTAACACATGAAAAAACAAAGAAATACATCAAAGGCAATTAAAGTTAAAAATTTTTTCAATAAATTTGTTAAATTCAAATAAGGCAATGAAAAATTTTAATATGAACTGGTTTCCAAATATATTCAAAATGTATATAAATTTTTTTTTAAAATTTCAAAATTTGTATTTGTTTAATAAACAAATAAAAGTCCCCAGTTCGTGTAGTGTCTGCTGAAATTGCTACAAATTAAAAATTCCCAAATTTTTCCCGGCATGACAAATTTTATCCACCATTGGTCTTCACAAAACTTTATAATGACCAAGCATTCTTGTGCCAAATTTATAATTCGCTTTAACATGTTTGTAATTGCGATAGATCTTCTTTTAAAAACAGCACTTCTCTTTTTGTAATTTAAAAACTTAACGATGATCGGTCTGGGAGAGTTTTTCGCTCCGTTTTTAGGTACATAATCTTTCTTACCTATACGATGTGTGCGCTCGATATCATCTTTAGGTACATTTAAATTCAATTTCCCGTTGATAATATTTAACACTATTTCTTGTGTTCTCATTAGGCGACTCTTTTACTCCCATAATTCTTAAACAGTTACGTCTGGAGTGCCTCATATTTAAAATTTAAAACTTTCTAAATGTTTGCTTTTGGGCAAAAAACCCAAAAAAGACTACTATATAGCATTTGCTGGTGGGGAAATTTTTCCCCTTTTGTGCTTTCTTTTTAAGGAAGGTCCCCACCATATTCGACTCCCGTAACTTCGAAAGGGCGTGCTTCTTTTCCCTTCGTGTGTAAATTCCCTGCCCTAGTTAAGGTTCTAGGGGATGCTTTAAAACAGGTAACACAGGATCTAATTACCTTTCTGACTGCATTATTTCCTGCTGGCATCCAATATTTGAACCGTAGATTATATAAGGTGGCCTGCGGCCCTACATATAATTGTTGTTGGTAAGAACGTCTGATGATGAGAATTGTTAAATGATGCTTGGTTGGTAGTATGTATGGATGTTTGTGTGAATGAAATATATTTCATGCAATTCTCCCCCCTACCCCAAAAAAAATTTCATCGGGGAGGGGGTCAAAGATTATTTTTTAAATGGGATTTTTTATTGATTCTTAAAATTGATTTCCGGAATATTTGAATGTTGCTGTTTTCAAACTTTGTTTTCTAATTAATTCTTTACTGTAAGGGGAACTAGTTTATTGGTTTTTTTGAAGAATTTTTTTTGAATCTTAACACCCTCAAAATGTCTTAATTTATCAAATTAATCTTTTAGATATAAATGAGTTACTGTAAGTTCGCTTTTCTTTTCTAATGTGCTGTCATCATATTTGTCTGTTTCTATTGACTGAGGTGCAGGCCATATATTTTCACCTTGTGGCCCCAAAAGGGCCCCCCACCCCGTTATTTTAATTGTTCTTTTTATTTTTCCTCTTGATATTAAGTCAACAGGATTGTCTTTCCCTAACATGTTGCCATGTCGATTTTGAAGTTAGCCTCTGAATGCTGCTAATTCTGTTAGCAATAAATGTTTTGTATATAGATGGACACATTTTTATCTCAGCTCAGCTTATTGTAGAGACTGCCCACAACACAGTTTGAATGAGATTTTAAATGAAAACTTAACTTTGTGCATTAATTGTGAGAAAAGAACTGCGCTGAATAATTGCAGTGTTGGTAAACAAATTTTCTTTAGTGGTGCCGCTCTTGACTTTGAACACAATATGCGTGATGAATGTGATTCAGCGCCATTACTTGCACGGATGTAAATGCAAGCACCGTATGCTAATTCTGATGCGTCACAAAAGCCGTGGATCTCTAGCTTATCGTATTGACTAAAATCTGTTATTTTCCTTGGAATGTATAACTGTTGTATATTGTAAAGGTCATGTGTAAATGAAATCCGTTTCTTTGAAACCTGTTCCGGAAATAACTCGTCCGAGGATGCTTTGTGCTGCCAAATTTGCTGAATAATCAATTTTGCGATTATTACAGTAAGTCCTAACAAACCCCAAGTTTGGCTATTGTTGATAGGATCCTACGTTTACTGATATTGTTATGATGAAATGTTTCCTCCTTGATTACGTATTGAAAACTAACTTGTTTCACGTTCCATTGCAAAACTAGGGTTTTTATCGAATTAGTTAACTCTCTGATAATAGTTTGAGAATTGCTACGCTATTTTCTGAGCTCAAAATGTCCTCCTTTTAATATCTTGATTAAGTCTTTCGCAACTCGCAATGCTTCATCTTCAGTATGGAAACCTGTTAACAGATCATCTACATTGAAGTCTGCTTCTAGTATATGAAATGCATCTGGATGATTTTCTCTCTCCTCAATAGCAATTTGTTTTAAGCATCGTACAGCCAAAAATGGGACTGTTGTTGTACCAGATGTTATGGTGTTCAATTCAAATGTTTGTAAATGATGAATTGGATCTTGAAGCCAAAATATGAACTGATAATTAGCATCTTCACTATCAACTTGTACTTGGCACTACATCTTCGCAATGTCAGCTGTTAATACTATATTGTATAATCTAAATCGTAAAAGTATGTATTTGGAATAATTCGCCTTGAATTATAGGCCCCTTTTTCAGTGCTTGATTAAAGGATACACCAGTAGAACTAGCTGCTGCTCCATCAAAAACTACTCTTGGTTTAGTTGTAAGACTGTCTCTTTTTAATACTGCATGATATGGTATGAAGTAATGCTTTGATGGTATATTATTGATAGGTGTCATGTGTCCACTGGATTCATATTCCTCCATAAAATCACAATATTGTTTGTGTAATGTCTTATCTTGCGAAATTCTTTGCTCTTGCGCTATGAATCTTTTCATCGCCATTTGTTGTGATTTACCAATTTTTTCTTCATTGTGATTGAACGCAAGCTTTACAATGAATTGACCATTTGGTTGTCTTCTGAAATTTTCTACAAAATGATCTTCACATTCCTATTCTTCTTTGCTCTGTTTCTTCTGTCTCTTCTATCTACCAAAACAATTCAAGTTGCTTCTGCAGTGTTAAATTACAAACTGATTGCTGTGAGTTTAGAGAATTGCTGGATGTGTGTATTTGTCCACCTCCGATCCATCCCAAGGTTGTTTCTATAAATGTAGGCGAATTCTTGAATCTCTTGATTTGTCCTAAACACAAAATATCAGAAAATTGCTGCTCCATCTTGGATGAGTTATAAAATTCAGGATCTGCTAATAGATATAATGTTGCCTGGTATTCGTAATGATGACTTCGATACGCTAACTAGAGGCAGACTATTTGTAATGTTAGGAACAATTAAAACTTTCATGAAAACATGGTAGTCATTTACGGTAGAATGTAGTTGTATATTTTGTTACGTTTTTCGTTTCCCTTGGAGCACAGTGTATGTGCGGACTTTTATTTCTGAGATTGTACAAGTTGTCGTTTTATTCTTGGAAGCCTTGCAATCCAATTTTTCGCTTAACCTATGTAACAAGCTCTTAAATTTCAGTCACACTATATAGTTTCGCTTTCCTTAATTTGTTAAATCTTTTGTCTGTTTCCCTTTAAAATGTATCGGTTTAACCTTCTTTCGTAGCCCTCGTTAGGTTTTTGACATTTCAGCTCATATGCTCCTGTAGTTGGATATTTTATTTAGTTAGGGCATTTCCTTTTAGTTATTTACCCTTTCGTTATTCTGTCTGCTACCTTGGTGATCGGATACTTCATTGGATCTGCCTTTCGTATTAATGTTAATTTTCTTACAGCTAGAATAGATTTAAAATTAGTCTTTTATTTTTCTTGAGGGTCTACGTTTTCCTTTTTCTTCTCTTAGTAACCCTTTGTGTCTTTTCTATTATTATTTGCTACTTCAATTGGAAGCGTTGATTCTGTTTACTTGTGTTTACATCTAGAAGGGATTTTTGAGTCAATCAGCTGATTGCGAGAGTGACACGTTTAGGTGCGTTCTCCAAGTCCATCGAGTAGCGCGTTTGTTCACATTGTGCGGGTATGCAGGCTTCTGTTGTTTTTAGTCATTTTACTTCTACCGGCTCTTTATCTGATCATTTACATTCATTCAACCTTATTTACGTATTGCTCCATTTTAAAACTTCAATTTAGCATCTTCTGTTATGATAACTTAAGTGTTTGATCCACGTATTTCCGAATGGGGTAGAAATGTATTTCCCTCTGCATTTTCGGCCTTTTAGTCGTTGAATTTTATCATTTGTAGCCCAATTGTTGAGACGTTAGTGCCCGTAGCGCTTCCTATTTTATAATATTTTGAATTAATCACGTTGAGTGGATATTTTGGAAGCCTATCTGTATTTTCCGTTGCCGTTATTTGGTTCTGATTATTGGATTGGAAATATTTGAGAAGATGGCTACGGATTGCTGCTAAGCAGGATTTGAATACGACGTCTCTAACATCCATCTTGAATTTGCCATGTGGGGTCAAACCGTTGTAAACCGTAGCGCGTTGGCCATAGCAATCGATAATTTTCTTAACTTTATTATTGTGACTTTTGATAAGTTTTTATCAAGGTAGTACTCTGGTCCAAATTTGTTACTCATATATACTTTTCTATATGAAATATTGACTTTGTTTTTTTTTTGTAATCGTGCTTGATGTGTGAGATTAAAGGAGCTTACTCCTTCAACGTTAAATTTGTGGGTTTTTGTCTTAATCCAAATTTTCCCTTTTCCCCTTATAATTTTTAATAACTATCTCGCGGGTTCCTGTTTACCCCGATCGCCTGACAGGGTTATTTCAAGCAGGTGACGCCTACCTAAAGATAAATTGTCTTGGTGAGTGTATTGACCCACTCCTTTGCCGACAAGCAGGCTGGCATCCTGAATGAAGGATTCGCTATTTATTAAATTATTAAATTACGGGGAAAGCTGTCGTATTCTTTCGTTATTTTGGATTCAATTTTTTTTCTTTTGCAATTTCAAGGCGCTAGAACACAATTTGCTTCTTTATTCACAATGTTCGTTAGATTTCCGAAGCCAAACCTTATGTGTTATTTTGCTTGCACTCAAAACTAATTGCTCACTTAAAAAACTTGATTGTGAAGCTGAGTCTAGTAATGCTCTAAATAGCTTCTTTTGACCGTTAACATCACAAATTGTTACTAATACTGTAGATAGCATTATCTGATTAGATATATTGGATACAGTTGTGATTTAAAATTGTAAAAATTTGCAATTTCCACTTTTGCAGTTTTGTGTAAAATGATTAGATCTCAAACGATATTCTCTACTGTTTGAACCGTACGTTCAACTAGTCCATTGCTTTGTGGATATCTATTACTGGAAGTAATATGAGTAAAGCCATATTCACTCGCAAACTTTTCGAACTCTCTGCAATTAAACTGACGTCCGTTATCTGAAACCACTATTTTGGGTATACCTTGCCTTGAACATATACTCTTCATTTGTTCTATTATTTCTTTAGCAGTAGTACTATTCAGCTTAGACATCTCTACAAATTTAGAATAATAATCTACGCCAAGTAGGTATTCAATACCATCTAAAGTAAACAAATCGAAAACCACTTTCTCCCAAACATTGCCAGGAACTTCGTGTGGTATCATTGTTTCTCTTATATTATTTCGTCTTACTGTAGAACATGTTCCACATTTGTCGACCATCTCATCTATTTCACTACTCATTCCTGGCCAAAACAATGATGCCGCGCTAGACTTTTGCATTTTTCCTTTCCAGTATGAGAATAATGAATTCGCTTTAACATTTCTTGTCTTAACTTTCCTGGTACGAATAATCGGTCACCCTTGAAAATTAAGTCGCTGTGTGTAGTTAGTTCGTCGCGATAATTCCAGTAGCATCTTAAGCCCTCTGGTAACAATTTCCGGTCATCAGGAAATCCCTTCTTTATTACATCAATCAACTGCAATAAATGATCATCCGAAGCTGTTACCCTTTGAAACTCTTCAAATCTTGCGTCCGTCATTGGTAAATTTTTCCTTACAAAGCACAACTGTGCCTCGAATTCTTCTTCATCTTTGCTCATAACTCTTTCCGTAACTGCTCGTGATAATGTATCCGCTATATATAACTCCTTGCCTTTTTTATAAACTAATTTAAACGAATACTGCTGCAGTTTGATAAGCATTCTTTGTAACCTAGCCGGTGCCTGAGTTAACGGTTTATTGTAGATCATCACCAACGATCTATGATCAGTTTCCACAGTAACATCGGTTCTACCATAAATATACTGGTCAAACTTTTCGCATGCCAAGACTATTGAAAGCATTTCTTTCTCTATTTGAGCGTATCGCTGTTGTGTTGGTGTTAATGCACGCGAAAAAAATGCTACAGGTGCATTATCTTGTAACAGCACTGCTCCACATGCGAACTGAGACAAATCGCACGATATTACAATATTTGTTACTTATATTAAAATGTTTTAACACGGGCGGACTTGACAAAATCTGTTTGATTTTGCTCAAGGTCTCGTCTTGCTCTGAATTCCATTGAAACATCGTGTCTTTTTTCAATAAACATCGTAGAGGTTCAGTTAATGCACTCGAATTCTCAATAAATCGTGAGAGATACTGAATCATTTCTAACTAACGTTCTATATCGTTCTTGTTTTTAGGATCAAAACATGATTTGTATTGTTCTATAATGCCATCAATTTCTTTATTTTTTTCTAGGATATCTACTGAAACATTCCTTCGTATTAAATCTAGTTCTACACAAGCATCAAGACCTAATATAGCACAGTTATCGGAGTCAACAACATGAAATTCAAGATTTTTACTTAACTTATCATTAATTACATTAATTAAACTTTTTATTTTGCCCCCATTGTAACTAGTCAAATTTCTTTTATATTCAGATAACGAATTGTTTTTACATTGTTTAAATATACTTAAAGGTATAATGTTACATTGTGCCCCAGTATCTAACTTAAAACTAAGTACGTGACTATTGTCAAACGTAAACTTTTCCGACCAACAACTGTCTATTATACTTTCATTATTAATTTTACCTATAAATAAATTTACATCATCAACATCTGATTCTTTATCTACAGTATTTACTTTTTTAATTTTGCGCATTCTGGAGTAATGTCCTACCTTTTTACAGTTGTAACATTTTGAGTTCTTTGCTGGACACTGCCCTTTGTGATGGTTTCTACCACATTGAAAACATTTAAATTGCGTCTGTTCTTGCTTTCGGTATCAATCTGTATCACCAACCTTCTTTATTGAGTCTACTTCTTTATTTCTATCGATTTCTTCCAGGTGCTTCCTCGCCTGCTCCGCTGCCTTGCATATATCAATCGCCTTTTTCAAATCCAAACTTGCTTCCCTCAGTAGCCTGTCCTTGAGTGCCCTATTCTTAATATCCAAGACAATACGATCCTTGATGAGACTGTCCGTTAACGCACCAAACTCGCAGTTACTGCTTAATCTTCTCAACTCATTAATGTATTCATCCATAGTTTCATTTGACTTAATTTCCCGCAAAAAAAACATGTGACTTTCATAGGTTATGTTTTTTATTGGGATGAAATACTCATCTAACTTTTCTATAATTCTTTCGTATGACTTCCTATCTTCAGCAGTATCAAATACTAAATTATTATATATTTTTAATGCCTCGTCCCCAACAGTATTTAATAAGAGAGCCGCTTTATACCCATCGCTTTCGTCCTCCATTTTAGACGCTTCTAAATAAATGTTGAATTTTTGTTTAAAAAATTCCCAATTTCTCGCGATGTGTGTACCATCAATAACAAGTTCTTTTAGTTGCTTTACGCTTCTTTTCTTCGCCATTTTTACTATTAATTATAGACTTTTTATTGACTGCGCCATGTGAAGGTTAGGAACGAACATACTACTCCCGTGGTTCATGCGCAACTGGCTTTATTGTTATATCTTACAAATACATATATAACAGGACCATATGTTGCGTTTTCTTACTTAATTCATATGATGCGTTGCGATGATTGCTTGAATGAATGAATGAATGCTACTGAATGCTATTTTCTTGTTTATTTAATTAATTACACTAAACTTATGCTTTACTAACTATGTATGTATGTATGCTTGATGTCTAACACAACTGTAATGATTATGATTCACTTATCTCCTGCTTCCGGGACTATTGATACAGCTCATGCGCACTACATCACACGTATGCATTCTAATTTGTTAATTTGTTAATTTGTGCATGTATAGTTGGTTGCCGCCTAGACGGCGTACAAGTACCTATACACCCAGTAGTCGGCAAATTTATTTACAGCAAAAATTAATCGATTTCGAAAACATTTTGAGATTACAATTTGTAAAAAAATTGTTAGTAACTAGAAGTAATGTCTGCAAATACTTTGAATACTTATCTTTTTCCTTATGAATCCTATTTTCTTATCCTACTTTCCTTACGATAAAAGATTTACTTTACTCGTATACGACACCACCACAAAATTAAAGTATATTTCATAATTTGATTATTTCCTTTATTAATAACGATGTTTATTATAGAATTACTTTTAATTACTAACATCAACGACACATTGCGAACACATAGCTCTTCTATGTTGTGCACACAACGCTTTGTCACAATGAGTACATACGTCCCTTCCTTTTTTATTTGCGCTTCTTGGGCATATTTGGCAGCGCTTATGAACAGCTCCGGTACCGCGTGGAATTTCCACTTCACCGATTTCTTCCTTTCCCAGGACGTTAAACATCAGAGAGCGTAGGTATCTCGGAATGGTTTTTATGCTTAAACGATGTTCAATATGAGGCGTGACAAGCTACATCGCTAGTGCTTTTAAAAAGTCACGTCTTGATATACGGTTGTAGTTTGGGTTATTTCTAGCTTTATTGTCGTTAATTATAACATAAGCATTAATACCTACCCCATCTAACATACCATAAAACAGACGTAAGGGCCCAGCAATTTTTTCGTGCAACAGTTTTCAGTGGCAGAGGTATCTACTTCCCCCTTTGGGCATTATAGAAGAGTACAATTTCCGGCTTTCTAGTTTCCCCCCGACTAATAAGCGCGAAATGTTGATAGCAATAAGACATTATTTTTTTATTATGAGAAAAGCATACAAGAGTTTTATTATGGTCATATACATATTCAGAAGAGGGAACTTTTTCGCAGGAGGAAAACCAATTATCCACGGTCACATTTCTGTTCGTTCCGTAAAGCGGTTCGTAGAACTTCATAACATACTGGGTTGGCAGTGGTTGTGCTATTCCTGCGCTGTTTTCCCAAATTTTTTTTCCTGATAACATATAAAATGTCTTGCAGTGATACAACATAAAAACTTTCAATCCATATTTATCAGGTTTTTGGGAAATAAGCCTTAAAGCTACATCGGGGAAAGCTTGTAATTGTTCTTCGATAGTTACGTATTGGGAGTACAATGTTCTTGACAATTTTTTATAAATTGTTCCCAAACATACAATGGGGCAAGTTTGTCTTCTTTTTGCCTGTCTTTTCGGGAATTTTTGTAGTCAAAACGAAGACAGTGATTAAAAATTGAAAACGTTTAGACCTTTAATATTGATACCAAATTATTGAGACCAAAGTTCTGATTATTCATTATTCGTTTTGGACCCCCTCTATATAAAATTCCAAAAGAGCGTATACTTCATCAACAAATATTGAGATTTATATTTTTTTGACTGACGTAAAATTTCTTCATTTGTATGTTGCGTAATCGCCGTTATCATTTCATCGCTAAAAAATAATTTCCAATCTGAAACTTCGCTCACCGCTTCCTTGGCTTTTCCTTTCGGACCAGGTAACCGTAATACTATATTGTTTGCAACCGTTCGCGTATTTTTAGTATAATACGGCGAAGTAGACCACTTGCAACCAGTATTCAGTTCCCCTTTAACCATGTCTAATCTTGTTTTGATACTACGTCCAAGCATCAATTCCGAGGGACTCACATTTGTTGTGGAATCGAGACAAATTTAGTCTCAAGTTACCTCCATCTTGTAATTGACTTCGCAAGCTTCTTCTGCCTGTCCATTAGTCGCTGGGTGGTATGGTGCTGTAAATTTATGGTGTATGCCATTACTATCCATAAACTTCTTGAAATCGTAAAATGTAAAATTACTGCCATTATCAGAGACTAGTGTATGACGTAGTCCAAAACGAGCAAAAATATCCCTGAGCATATCAATGGTCGTTGAAGTTGTCGGTGAATTTGTAGGTATGGCCTCGATCTATTTGGTATACGAATTTACAACTACAAATATCTAGGTTCCGTGGTCTATCTTGCGCGTCAAATTTCGAGAAGTCGCAGGAAGACGACGCTTCTTTTAATCGAATCGCTTTGAAGGCAACAAAAGCTCGCGTTTAGTCGCGAGAATAATTTTGGGCTACTATATTCAAAAAAGAATAACTTTGAAAATTTTAAGAAATTTGCAAAATGTATGTAAGGAAACACAATATACTATGCTGTACTAAAATAATCTAAATAAATCTAAAACGAAAACTATTATAAAAAAGAACAGTCATTATCATTTTAATGCGTAGGTGTATATAAACATATAACTGTGTTATATGTTAAATATTTTACTAACATTTGGGTTTAAATTTTTTCGAATAAAGTTATTACTCTATATCTGTTCAGTAAAAGTTTGGTTGCCAATTAATACTTCCAAATCTACTATTAAAATAGTTTTTAAATTCATTTCTGTTTTGAAACGCTGCTGCTGAAGAATTACCACCTGTATAACGTAAACTTATAAGATTTTCTGTGGGTATCTGAATATTAAAATCATCTTCTTGGGTACTAGCATGTGAACCTCTTATCGCATTATGTAAACAGCACGCAACCAAAACGATGTCATTTACGAGAGATGGAAAGTTGCAATGGGGATATAAAGTTCGAAAAGTTTGACATAGGATTCCAAAAGCATTTTCGGAAGTTCTTCGTGCTCGGCTTAGACGATAGTTAAATATTCGCTTGTCTGTGTCTATTCTGGTTGGGTCTCCGGGGATAAGGTCTTAGCACATTTTCTGTTAATTTAAATGCTTCGTCACCTACTATCACATAAGGTAGCATAACACTGGTGCCAGGTAAAATATTTTCTTTAGGCATAAATTCGTTACTATGTATAAGTTGATAGATTGAGGACAGTCATTTTTTGCGAGATTAAGTACGAAGTCGAAAACAGCCACAATGGCCTCATTCAAGGTAGCTGAAATTTTATTAAAACAAAAGAAGCCTGACAGGAATTTTGAGGAGAATTCAATAAAACTATTGATCTAGTAACGCAAAACTTTATCTTATATTATACGTTCCTATAACGCGCTTTAGTTCTTGATTGCAACGTATGTATACGCACGCTGTGAACCGACTGACTGTATACTTTCTTACTGCAGGTGTTCGCTCAAGACCAACAATGCTATCCGACATTCGCTTACAAAAGAAACGTTTACGTATAAAAGTTCGTGTCGATTCTCTAACACCCTCTCTATCGATACAAAGTTTTATTTTCATTTACAATATCTGATACATATTTCATACAAATGAGTATTATAAATGCATTAACAATTCGTGATTATTTTTATAAGCTTTCATATACTGTGTTTTGAACGACAAACGAAAATTTTTTATTTAAACAAGTTTACATTAAATTTAACATTCCTGTTGCCCTTTGAAATTTAGTTTTTGCTAGCGCCTTTGTGTATATATCCGCAAGCATTTCATCATTACTAGAGCGGGCCAAGAGTGCCACGCGCCAGGTTCGCAATCAGGCTGCCGGGCGCATATATGTATGTAAACATAGGTAATTTAAATATGTAATTATTAGGACGAGGACCAAAACCACTGTCTATTACGTCGTGAAGACGCGCAAATATACACCTGCAGTTTGGGTGTTCGTTGATAAATAGGGCGTTGTTCACAGTGGGCCACTACAAAAAAGTTCATTCATCGACGGCTACGAACTAACAGCGCGCTTATTCATTTACGGATGATGCGCTCTATTCATCAACAAATGACGAGTCTGCAGATGTTACGTTTGCACCACTTCGTGGCATACTAGAAACAAGCGTCGGTGTGCTCGCTTTAGTGATTATGTCTAACGTAACTATTAAAAATAAACGGCCATTACCTACGAAAGTTAATAAATTTCTTAGTGAATTTGTGGATTTACACTACAATGGGAGTACAATTTTCTGTAAAGTTTGTAAAAAGAAACTACTGTGCTGGGGCAAACGTGATTGTGAAAGACATATAAATAGCGCACACCACAGAAATAAAAGAAATGGTGTGTCACAACAACGTCAATTTCAATTAGAATTGCTTTTAACGTTTATGGTATGTGGTCTACCACTTCGTATACTTGATAAAAAAGCATTTCGACAATTCTGGGGTACATACAATACCGAGTGGATACTACCATCTCGGACAGCGTTATGGAGAGATATTCCACGAATACGTGAGGACATTGAAAATCGAATTAAAGCCGAATTAAAAGATAAACAGCTGTGGCTATGTCTTGATGAGACGACAGATTGCAAAAAAAAATCTATTTTGAATATAATAGTGCGCGTATTAGATCCTATTAAACCAAATTTTGCAATTCTATTAGCCAGCAGAAGATTAAAACAGTGGACTAGTAAAGCAATTACGGCCGTAGTTCTCGAAACGTTACAAAAATTCCAAGTGTCAACCAGTCAACTGTTGTTGTTCATGAGCGATGGCGCAGCAACAATGTGTAGTGTAGGCCGTTCCCTTAAAGAAAAGTGTAAAGTCCATGCTTTACATCTTGTGGCACAAACTATTCGAGAGTGTTACCCGGAGGTGGATGCATTAATAGCAAACACAAAAAAGTGTTTCTCAAAAGTCCTAAGAGGACTAGGGCATTCCACAGGTTATGCCCTGGTATTCGAGAACCACCACAGCCCATTCTTACGCGTTGGGGAACGTGGTTAAAAGCCGCTTTTTATTATAATGAACATTTTCAAGAAGTCAAATCCGTTATTTTGCAATTCGTCCCTACCGAAGCTAGAGCTATTAGGATGAGCCAGAAGGGATTTCTCGATATTTCTGTTGAAACACATCTAAAGGATATTACCAACAATTACAAAGGGTTAGTAGACGCGATAGAAAATTTGCAAAATTCTGGATTGTCGTTGGTAGAATCAGTGCAAGTCGTGGACGAAGTTAGTACATTGTTACACAGTATAAACGATGCAACAAGTGGACGAGTTTTAGCTAAGTTCGATAGTGTTTTAAAAAAGAATCCGGACTACACGAGATTAAGACAAATGTGCGATGGGGCATCTGCAGATTCCTTGACTAAGTCTAAAGATTATTTTAATTACGCCTGTCTTACTTCGGTAGACGTGGAACGGTCGTTTTCGAAATATAAGAACATTTTTTCGTCTCGGCGAACATCCTTCACCGAGGCAAATGTGGAAACTTATCTGATGGTGCAACTTTTTAAACAAGCCTATCCGCATTATTAAGAAGGATAGAATTTATTTATTATATCTTTATTTACAGTTACATTATTAAGTACAACAGAATAAAAAAAGCGTTCAGTTTCTCAGTTATTTCCTTATTACATCCCATTTACAACGCATACCGTTTTCAATCAAATAAAAAATCATAATGAAAATAAAAACACCTCAGCGTGTACATATATATATATATATATATATATATATATATATATATATATATCCGCTCTAATTACTAAACATTATTATTGCGTCAGCTTTTATTTTTTTACTCTTGTGTATTAATTTCGAAATATCACATATCTGCTGTGACTCACATATACGCTATTTACAATAAGCGGCCGTTGCGCCTGATTCCGATTCTGTTGGATGGCGCAATTTGGCCCGCTCTAATCATTACTTAAATAAACAACTTATATCTCATTTTCCTGAATTAACTCTCTAACATAGTGAATTTAATGTCTATGTGCTTACTCCTTTTGTAAAATACAGGATTTTTAGCTAACACTATTACACTTTGATTGTCACATGATACACAGATAGGATTTTTCACTGGATCGTAAAATTGCATATGTTTTAACACGCTTTTTAAGTAAATCAGTTCCTTAGTTACTTCTGAAAGTGAAACATATTCTGCCTCCATCGTCGATAAGGAAACCGTAGGTTGCTTTCTTGATTACCAGCTCATTGCAACAAATTTCCCGAGCACGATCGCCGATCTTCTGTGTCGCTGCCCCAATCAGAGTCACTGTACGCACACAGGTTCCGCTTGGTTTTTCGGTATGTGATACCATAGTTCTTCGTCCCTTTACAGTAACGTAATACACATTTCGCTAGGAACCACTGTTTTTCATCAGGATCTGTACAAAATCGACTTAAGGTGTTCGCTGCGTAAACTATATCCGGCCTAGTAGCATTTGCCATATAAATTAGACCGCCGATGAATTCTCTGTATGGTTGATTTTTTATGTTCTTTCTTTCTTCGTCATCTACAGGTCCTAAATCTTTTGTAATTTTCATGTTCGATTCAACAGGTGTAGATACAATGGCTGAATTCATATTCACGTAGTTTTTTTGTGTTAATTTTACACTTCCAGTTTCTCCCTCCCTTTCAACATGAATTCCCAAAATATCTGAAATTTGACCAAGGTCTACTATTTGGGATTCTGCTTTTAGTCTTTCTTTTACTGTATTCATTTCCTACAAACACTTAGAAGCTAAAATTAGGCCGTCTACGTAAATTATCATTATTACGCGTTTTTTGTCCTCACCAAACCTTGTTGAGTTACAAACTTGTCTAGTCGCTTGTACCATTCACGTCCCGATTGTTTAAGTCCATAAAGAAGCTTGTGTAATTTACACACTTTCTTAGGGTTGTCCCCCACGAAGAATTCTGGCTGTTCCTTGTAAATTTCATCAGACAGATTTCCTTGCGCGTAAGCTGACACTACGTCCATTTGGTGTATGTGCATTTCTTCTTCAACTGCCGCCGCGAGGAGACTTCGAATAATTTCATAACGTGCAACCGGTGCCAATATTACGTCGTAGTCAATTCCAGCCTTTTGTACGTGACTTCCGGCTACCAGTCTTGCTTTATATTTAATCATACGACCAGCCGAATCTCTTTTTATTTTGTAAATCCATTTATTTGAAAGTGCCTTTTTATTTTCTGGTCGGGGGACTAATGACCACGTTCCGTTTTCTTTTATGGTTTCGAGTTCTTTTTCATCGCTTCTAGTCATAACTCTGCATCTTCTCGCTTCGTTTACAGTTGCTGGATCTTTTTGCACTTTCACGGTATCTTCAGGCTTAGCAGTTTTCGCGTTGTAAATTTTTCTAGATCGTCCGGGTTGTCCAGTTCGAAGAATCTTCGGTCTACCTTCTGGTTTTCATCAGTTTCATCTATTACTCTAGATTGTTGCTATTGTTGCCAATTTCTTTATTGATTTCACGTATTTCTCCTTTATTTTCGGTCTTTGATTCTTCAAAATGTAGAAAAACGTCATTAATATTTTCTTCGCTATTGTCGATCTGTTCGAAAAATTTTACGTCTTTTGCTTTTATAATTGTTTTTGTGTTTCGGCGCCAAAGTCTATAAACTTTCGATTCTTGCGAATATCCTCACCCACTTTTATTTAGAGCTATTACTTTACTTCCTATTGCTCTTATAAATCCAACATACGGTTTTTCATTAAACCGTAAGGTGTTTTGTTTTCGAGCGATTTCGTTAGGCATCTATTTCTTAGAAATGTAGCGGCATTAACTGCTTCTGCCCAGAAGGATTTTGGTAAATTTGCTTGAATCATTATACGACGTGCCATTTCCACTAATGTTCGATTTGCCCTCTCCACTGCTCCGTTTTTTTGAGGTATATATTCGATGGTAAGTTGTCTTGCGATGCTTTGTTCTCCTAGAAACTTTTTTAATTCCGTTGATGTGTACTCCTTTCCGTTATCCGTTCTTTAACACTTAACAACACATTCGGTTTGTTTCTCGACGCGCTTCTTATAGTTTTTAAATGCCGTTAATACGTCTGATTATTGTCGTGACATTACTGTTTCTGTATACCTTGAACAATCGTCAATGAACATCACAAAATACTTAGCACCACCGATTGATTGAGTGTTCAATGGACCGCAAATGGTGTAGGGAATTCATTGCTGGTTGGACGGAAATTCACGATGAAGAGCGGAACGGAAGACCATCAGTTTCAGAGGAAATCGTTGCAAAGGTCGAGAGCATACTGCTTGTCTCGGAGGGTCACCATTCGTCAACTCGCTCTTCGGATTCCTGAGATTTCCAACATCACAATTGAAAAGATTCTTGAAAGGACTGGCGGCAGAATTTTACGACATGGGGGTACAGAAGTTGGAGCACCGTCTGCAAAAATGCTGGGATAGAAATGACGATTATGTCGAAAAATAGCTTAAGTTTTTACCTTTAAAACGATGTGTAATGTTAAGGAAATAAAGATTGCTATCTATTTTGAAAAATTATGGGAACCTTATTTTACGATCATCCCTCGTATATTTTTGTTTCCAATTTTTATTATTTTTGTCCATTCTATAAGTTTATCTTCGTGTTTAACAGTATAAACAAAAAGTTTACTTAAATCCTCTGTGTACTACCACTTGTCTACTATGGTTTGTTATTATATTTGCGTTTTAAAAAAAATTTTTTACTTTTTTTTCTTTTTAAAATTTTTAAACCCCCCAAAGTTTTTTGTTTTTTAAACAATTTTTTTTTTTTTTTAAAAATTTTAAAAATTCTTTTTTTGGGCTTTTTTTTTTTGTTTTTTTAATTTTTTTTTTTGGAATTTTTCTCTACTTATGTATATTTTTTTATTTTTTCGAGAATAGTGTCATTAATGCCATCACCTTTAAATCAGGCTTTTCTGAAAAAATTCTCTTTTGTGTCCAATTTTGGGTCTTTTTCGCGACGTGGAAATTTTTTCAAAACAAACGTAGAACTACGATATAGTATACGACAGTGTGGGTTGCCCACAACAGATCGGCTTTCGAGTCGCAGTTATACTGACGCTTTACCGAATTGTCCCGGCCGTGTTTATTTTTTTAAACTTTTTCGCCAAAAACTCCAGCGCAGTTTGCGTTGCTCTAGTCATTATTCAATTTTACATTGTAAGTCCTGGGTTTGTTTACTTCTTCGACAATTCTACCTGATGTCCATGTTCTGTCTAATTTCTGTGTTCTCACTTTGTCTCCCACATTAAAATATGTTCTTTCTTTTATTTTTTGATCATAGTACTTCTTTTGTTCTGCTTGCCTTTTTTCTTTAATTGTTCTTTTATAATACCTTCTTCTGTATTGCCCTCCTCTTTGTTTATAAAGAATTTTGGCATTAAGCTATTAACATCTCTGTTAAATAATAGTTTAGATGGTGATGGTATCTTGTTATCAATAGGTGTATAGTTTATTTCAAATTATAAGAATATAACTGGGGGGCTTACAAGGCCTTTAATATTTTTATTGCACCTTCTGTGACGATAATAACCCTAGCAATGCATATTGAATCTAGGGGCCGTATTGACTATAAATTACGGCCCTATAAGAAATTATATGTTTATGTATATATATTTTACAAACAGTATAAATTTACATAGTAAGCAATTCGATGTTACATGAAATTTAAAAGGAATTTACATATTAAATGAGTTTTAAAATTTAAAACAGGTAGTTACGCATATCCAAATCATAATTCCATTTCTATTCAATTCTTTTAAATTTTGTCACTACGGTCCTCAGCAGTTTGTTTGCGTATCCAGGTAGTTATTACCGCGGGTGGTGCAAAAACAGCATTTAAGCCGTTCAAAGTTATATTCTTTAATTTGAAAAAAACTATACATCCCAGCAAACATAAATATAACCCTTTAAATTATCGTACTCTCTTTCCAAAATTTATATTTTCAAATGTTTGTATACATCTTTCCACCATGCCTTTTATTGCGCATAAATGGGACGGGATGTAATATGTGTTATATTTCCCCGTTTTAAAATAAATTGTTTGAAACATTCGGAATTATAATTTGTACCCTGATCTGAGCGCACAATTTTTAGAATGCCATGTCTGGCAAATATTAATTTTAAAACTTGTATTGTGTGATAGGAATCTAATTTATTTAATGGTGCTATTTTTATAATTTTTTAAAAATAATCTATTACTATTATGTAATTTTTCCCAATAAAGTGATAAATGTCTATGCCGACAGTTTCCCACAGTTTTTCGGGAATATCCGTTTGGATTGACGGTTCATCCATGTTAGAATTCATAACATTAAAAACAAGCGTTGAAATTTGGGAATAAAATTTTCTTTTCTTTTTTAAAAATATTTTGGCCAATAAAGACTTTTCCTTTGCCCTTAATTACATTTCTTTACCCCCTTGGGTTGAAATGAATTATTTCTAACTTTTCTTTTCTCATGGAACAATTATTTTTAGCCTTTAAACAAGACGTCATTAACGGTTAAAAAGTTCGTCTCTATATTTAAAATATTTTCTTAATTCTGGATTTAGGTTTTCTTCTCTTTTGGAAAACCTTGTTTTACTAAATATACTAATTGTTTAAAATTTTCGTCATTTTCTGTTTTTTTTTAAATTCTTTAAATTTTTTTTCACTTGAAACAAATAAATTTCTTTATTAAATTTAAGAGTTTCCCATTTCGTCCAGAATTATTTCATCACTTGAAAAAAATATTCGTTCAAAAATTGTCTTGAAAAACTCTGCTGCTACTAACTGAGACCCCGGGTTTTCTGAAAAATCTTTTCATACGTTTGTAATTTTATTAAATTCTCTATAATCTTTAAAGGGGGCGTTAACTAATTTTTTTTTTATTAATTGACGCTAATGGTCTATTTCCCCTTTAACTATAACTTTTTACCCTAAATTATTGGTGTAGCCTTGTACGTACATCCCAAAAGATCCTAATAGTTCTTTCTTGGTTTTAGCATGGGTCTTCTCTGTCTGTGTTGGGGCTCGTGGTTTTTCATAACTATTTAAATTTTTTTGTAAAAATCGGGTCCCCAAACCCTTTTTAAATCATCCACCGAAATCTTACCGGTTGATTGGGGATGAAAAAATTGTAATACTGGCGGGGTTTATTAATTTTTTTTAATTTTGTTATAAAAGTTGATGGTTTCTGTCCATTCAAAAATAACATTTTTTTTTATTAATTCTCTTAATTTTCTTGTATTTTCAAAAAAATTTGGGAAAAATTTTTAAATTGGTAACCTTTTAAAAAATCTTTAAAAAATCTTTTTTACACGGGAAAGGAAAACTTTTAAAACTTTTTAAAATCTTTTTTTTACCCTTTTTCTGTATTATATTTCCCAAAAAATTTTAATTTTCCCTTTTCCCCAAAGATACGCTTATTTTTTTTTAAATTTTACATTTTCCCTTTTTTTGCCCCTTTTTAGCCTTTTCTTAAAATTTTTTTATGATCTTCCCTATTTTTTCCCGAATATTAACAAATCTAAATTTTTAATTTTCCCCTTTTTCCCTTTAAAAAATTTGTTTGAATTGTTTTTTTGAAAAACTTCTGGGGCTGAGAAAACCCCCAAAAAGAAGCCTAAAAAACATTTTAACCCGAAAGGGGGTTGCAAACGTACATAGTCTTTTACCAGCTTCATCTAATTTGGGAAATTTTATAAAAAAACCCGGTTAGCATCTTATATACTAAAAACAGTATCTCCTGATAATTCAGCTAACCTTTCTTCTATAGTTGGTATTTGATAAAATCCTCTTTTTATGACTTTATTTAATTCTTTTTTGGATCAGGATAAAATTTAAATTTTTTTCTAATTTTTTTTTATTTGGCTTTCGTACTATTAAAGAGGGTGCCCCTCTGTAGGTTCGTTTACTTTCCAATTTTTTTGTTCCTCTAAGTAATCTAATTAAAATTTTTTTAAATTTGTTTTTTTATTGATAATGGCATGCGTTATACTCTACAGGTACAGAGTTTTCTTTAACAATAATTTTATGCTTTGTCTTTAAATTCCCTATTCCATGAAAAAACATCATTCACAGTTTTTGACTGACAGTTTTTAATTTTTTTTTTATTTGGGCTCTCTCCCTTGGCATTTTTTTTGCATCCATTTAATTTTATTTTCTTCTTTTCTTTTTACTTTATTTTTCTTTATTTATTTTAAATTTTCAGATTATTTTTCCCTTTAAATTTTTGATTGTACTAAGTCCGTATTCATATCTCTATACATTTCGCTAATGTTAAGTTGGGGGTTTAATAATCTTTCTTTTAACTTGTTATTATCTATCCACTAACAATTCTATCTTTAAATAGTGGTTCTTTTAATTTCTCAAATTCACAGCTTGCCGCTAATGATTTCAGTTCATTTAAAATAACTATCAAACTTTTCATCTGGTTTCATGTTGCGATAAAAAAAATTTTATCTTTCCCAAAAGTAATATTTACTTTAGGTAAAAAAAATTTGTCAAATTTATTTAATAGCACTTCTAGTTTATTTTCTTCTGTCTTTTTTCAATTTTTGAAAAAAGCTTCTTATTTTATCTCATGTAATAATAGGTTACAAATTTATTTTTCATTTTCTCCTAATCCATGGTTTTTATATATTTTAAAAGTTTGTTTAATTTAAGCCAATTAGTTGCACTAGCTCCGTCCTTTTTTTAAATTTGTGGTGGTTTTAAATCCATTATTCAAAATTTTCAAAAATAACCTCAACCGCTTGGCGGTAACTCCAAAAACAACCTCGTAGTTTTTAAATTTTGTTTAATTTAAATTTTTAAATTTTCTTCTTTTTTTTTCCTTTTTTGACTGCTCTGACTGCTCCTTTTCATTACATTACATTTCTTCCACAGTGCTGCCAATCCCGTTATTTTACATGTCCTTGATCCTAAATTAACACATTTTCTTAAAATGTCCACGTTTATTACAATAGGAACAATTTTTAGAATAAGCTTGGCATCTATTCGGTAAATGAGACTCACCACATTGACCACAATTCTTGCTGTTAACATGCTTTGTCTTATCATTGTTTAATTTGTATGTGTTCCGATTCCATTTTCTTTTATTCGTGACTAAAATTTCTTTTTTCGTATCATTTCCATCTATTATATTTGAAATCTGTAGCACCTGTATTTGTGACTTTGCAATCTCTGCAGCCTTACATGTATCAACGGCTATTTTCAAATTAAGGTTAGACTCTCGCAGTAGACGTTCTTGAACAAAACTTGTCCCTACTCCCCAAAGGGCGATCCTGTCTCAAAAACATTTCATCCTCGTTGCTATATTCACACCTTTTTACAGCTGTTTTTAGTGATAAATGAAATAAAAATTGTCTAGATTAGGTCAAACATTTTTAGAAATTGTTTCCCTTCGTTTAAATATTATAGGGAGATAAAAAATGAAACATCCCCTTTTTTTAGTTGTTTGTAACCAGGTGATATATTTTTCCCGAAATGTTCATTTTTTGTTGTCTATATAATATATCTTATAATTATCTTGTAATGAAAAAGAATTTAAAAAATAATCAAAGGGGGTTTTTGGGGTCAAAAACCCCTAAGTAACTGCAGAATCCGTGAAACTGATTTGGATGTCCCAGGATGAAGTTTTGGACCGTTTTTGGACATTAGGCATTTTGGACCGGACATTGGAGAAGCATGGCGTCGTAAAATTTTCTATCATCAATTTCAAAATTGAAAGGAGAGAGAATTACGACGAATTGGCATTTGTTGTTCTTTCTTTAGACACGTCTCTATATGTCCACATAAACGAAGCGAAAACGGCAAAAGAAGTATGGGACAAACTAAAGGGATTATTTGACGACTCTGGAAATTGTCGAAAAATAAGCCTATTAAGGTCGTTAATTTCCAATCGTATGGAAATTATTAGATGGCTGCGACTCCATGGGTGCATACGTTAACAAGATGATGGACATTTCCCAGAACTTAAAAGGCACAGGTTTCGATATAAGCGATGAATGTGTTGGTTCTTTGCTTCTAGTTGGATTACCTGATAAGTTCGCACCTATGATTATGGCCATTGAGCATTCTGGTATAGACATTACAATCGATTCTAATAAAACTAAATTAATGGACATAGAAAGTGAAGCATCAACGACTAGTAGTGCTTTTGTAAATAAAGTAAAAACAGGGAAATCCAGCAATTCTGGTAGTTACGGTAATGGTCCTAGTACTAGTAATGATAATAGTAAGTTTAAAAGAAAGGTTGGTAACTATGCAAATAATATTAAGTGTTATTCATGCAACCAACGAGGTCATATCAAAAGTAACTATTCAAATAACAAATCTAAGCCAGGTAATAAACAATCAGCAGCGTTTAATGCAGTTTTTTCATCTGGAAATTTTGGAAAAGATGAATGGTACGTCGATTAACAACTAAACAGGATTGGATGACAGAAATAAGGAATGCTAATCAAAACGATATAATAGCTGCTAATGGAACAAAATTAAAGGTTATGGGCCTTATGCATAGTCATATTTAGTAGCCACTAAGATCTTACTAAGACCCTATTAAGAAAATTCCTATTCATAGTTGTATTTAGTAGCGTACTACGCTTAGTTGTCAACTAAATCCTTAGTAGGAATTTAGGGTATGTTTAAGGCGCGAAAACGATACTAAAGCTAACCACATTTGTTTGACAGGTGTTTATTACGGTGTTCATGTTCCAAAAAATTTGGTAAAAGAAATCAATTGTGCGTTAAAGTGGGTGTAGTAACTACATTAATAGCAACACAAATATGCAATTGCAATTTTTTTGAAAAAACGTGCACGCTCACAAAATTGGGACGATCTAGAAAAGAATGTTTTCCTAGAGTCCATAAAAAGCGACTTGGAAATAATAGAAAATTAAAAAAAATAACCGTCTTAAACAAAGATAAAAACACAGCATGGGAGGGTATTTCCCAAAAAATGGAAGTAAAAGGTATGTTATGTATCATATTACTGCTATATTTCTATATAATGTTATACATTTATTAAAAATTATAATTATTTTCTTTTTGCTAGGTTTTGCACGCGATTCAAAACGTATGTGCAGGCCAAGGAAAACATAAGCATGTTTAAGAAATATAGGAGTGGAACAGGGGCTCCATTTTCAAACTTAATTCTTCTAATTCTCAAGCGGTTCGCGAGAGTCAGCAACTTTTTTCCGGTTCGGACGTTCAAAAAGAAATAGATGACATTTCCATAAACTATTCTGTTACTATTTCACAGTTAGAGAATACTCACTTATCTATACAAGACTGGTTAAATAACAGCAACAATTTAGCAGCCGCTCTAGAAAGCTTGACGGATCGGATCCTATAGGACTAGATGTCGCGCAAAAATTTCGTGCAGTTTTAAATAAAAATCCGGATTTAGAAAAGGTTCGATCTATATCTGGAATTTAAGACTGCACAGAAGACATACAGGAGTATTTGAATTTCGCAAATTTTACTTCATTAGATGCTGAACGATCATTTGCAAAGTATACAAGAACGTTTTCAGACCGTCGTCGAGGCCTGACCGAATCGACAATGAAAGCATTACTTATGTTGCAGTACTACGCGGCGTACCATGGCAGTCGCACATTACCGCAGTGGTCATCGATACGTCAATAAAAGGTAACAATCTGTTATTTTGTTATTAATACTGTGTCTACTAGTTTCTCGAACATTATAAATAGTACACGCGCACCGATCAACCGATAATAACCGGAGATGGGAAATACCGCTCCGCTCATGGAACGTTCCTTTCCGCGACAAAATACCGTTACTTTGGAACGATATAATATAACCGATATGAAATGGTCGCTTATTACGCTGGTTGATCTCTTTATATATTTTCATGAGACACACTGTTATTTGAGATCTATAATGAGTATTTTTAAAAATTGTTAAAATTTTATCAAATAGAAGAAGCAGATTTAGTTCAGCTAAGGTAAAACGATTATAATTTTTAAATTACAACAAAAGAATTGTTGTCATTACTTTATAGCTACTTTTAGATTTAAATATTTTTATTCTTTTACTAGAATTCAATTTATTTTGAATAAATATTTAGTAAATAAATATAACTACATATTTATTTTACGCTGCCACAATTAAGAATTACGTAACGAATTTGTAGCCTGTAAGGACATTGACTATTAGCAGTTGGTAGTGAGTCGGTCAGGAACAGTTGGCAATAATTAGATCTAGAGGATGGGTCAATAACATTGATATACCTGTAATATATATGTCAGTTATGTTTAGTTAAATAAAGTTTAGTCATTACTCAGTACAGTGTTAAATAAACCACCATAAAACTGCCCTTGTTTACATGGTGCCGAAACCCGACTAAGGAAAAGAAACTAAAAATAAAGGGAAGTTAAATACGAGGGGGAAAAATGGTAATCTAAAACCGCCGACTTATTTAGCAAAAACCCGAGGGAAATATGGCTATATCGTAAGCAATGGATTCAAAAACGAATGGTACGCCACAGCGACGGAGTTAAGCAAGAAAAATGCGGAAGTACAGGTAGCAACATTTATGTCAGTAATAGGGCCTGATGCAATAGCAATTTTTAATACATTTTCATCAACCGGAGAGGAATTAAGTGACTTAAAAAAGTTAAAGAAGTTGAGGAATATTTGACCCAAAATAAATGTGTCATACGAGAGGTACATATTCAATAAATTAATGCAAAAAGAAAACGAACCATTTGAGGAATTTTTGACAAGTGCAAGAAATTTATGCAAGAATTGTGAGTTTGGGGATCTAGTGGATAGTTTGCTTAGGGACAAAATAGTCATGGGGGATAAATAGTGACAAACTCAGAAAAAACTCTGGAAGAAGGAGATTTAACGTTAGAAAGAGCTGTAAATATATGCAAAGCTCACGAACAAGCCAGAACACAATTAAGTAATATGAAAAATGGAGTAAAATAGAAGTGAAAAAAAGAAGAAACAGGAAAGTAGTCAACAAGCAGTTATTAAATGCCAACGATGCAATTCAACAATGGTAAAAAAGCATGTCCAGCATTTAAAAAAAACATGTAAAAATGTGGTTTCAGGACACTTGCAGTAGCCTCAAATCAAAAAAAAAAAGGAAAGAAATGTAGGGGACACAGCTGGGGACGACGATGAAGATAATGAGGATACTCTCCTGGTGTCGATGATAAATACAAAAGGCAAAGAAGGAACCAAATGGACAGAAGTAATTACACTTGGTGAAAACAAGAGAATCAAATTTAAATTAGACACAGGAGCCGAGTGTAATATCATCACAAAGCAAATAGCCGATGAAGCAGGTCTACGGATTACCAAATCAAAGACTTCGAAGTTAGAATCGTACACATTGCACCATCAAGAAGTTTTAGGGGAAACTCATGCTATAATAAAGAGCAAAACAGGTGAGCAAATTAAAGTAAAATTCTTTTTTAGAGCCTATTGCTTTAGCCCCATTCTGGGTGGTGAGAGTTGTGTAAAACTAGGGTTTATCAAAAGAGTTAACACAATTTCGAAAAATATGAAGATTTATTTAAAGGGTTTGGGTTGCCTAAAAAATTTTCCAATATGATATAGATTTAATAGATAATCCACAGTTGTCAGTTGCACCAGAAAGAAGGTTTCCCTTTGCCATACGACAGCAAGTGAAAGAAGAACTAGATGACAGGGAAAAAGAACAAAATAATTAAGCCAGTAACAGAGGCTACTCCAGCAGTGTCACCAATGGTTGTAGTCAGAGCTAAAGGAAAAATAAGAATTTGCCGGGATCCATCTGAAATCAACAAGAATTTAAAAACGACGGCATTTTCCACTGATAACATTAGAAGAGATAGCGCAAAATTAAATGGTTCTAAATGGTTCACCAAATTGGATTGCAGGAAAGGTTTTTGGCAAGTGAGGGTTATGAACCCTCCAAGTATTTAACATTTTCACACCTTGGGGAAGAAGGTTAAAAGGTTACCTTTTGGGTTGGCACGCTCCAGAGGTATTCCAGCAAATAATGTCCCACTTACAAAAAATATAAAGGGGGTGGAATGTGCGATGGATGACATCCTTTTCATGCAGATGACAAAGTAGAACAAGAAAAAAATTACACAGCAAGTAATGGAAAAACTAGCAGAGGCGGGATTAACGTTAAATTCACAGAAATGCTTGTTCGAAAAACAAAAAATTAAGTTTTTGGGTCATTTATTAACGGACAAGGGAATCTTGCCGGATCCCGACAAGATAGAGGCAATCAACCGTTTAAGTATCCCGCAAAATAAGCAGGAATTACAGCGACTAATGGGGTTGGGAATTTCTTAATAAATTTATTCCGAACCTAGCGGAACTTACCGCACCATTGGTTACTACTACAAAAATAATAAAGGGTGTGGGACCATGCACAGATGGAATCATTTACAAAATTAAAACAGGTTCTGCAAAATCCGCCAGGTGCGATATTATGACAATAAATTACCTCTTACATTGTCTGTAGATGCAAGGTAAAGCTGTTGGAGCTGTTATTCACGGCAAACCAACCAATTGCATATGCTGCAAAAACGTTGACAAATTCACAGTTGAATTATAGTCAACTGGGGAAAAGGTTTTATGCTGTTTGGTTGTAAAAGGTTTCAGAGTACGTAGGGGTTGTACTAGTTTAACAATAGAAACTGATCATAAACCTCTAGAATCAATAGCAAAAAAGACACTACACGAAGCGCCCCCACGCTTGAAAGAATATTGTTTTAAGTCAAACCATACAACCCAAAAGTTAAGTACATCAAAGGAAAAGAGCTCTATATTGCAGATACACTGAGTAGAGATTGTGAATTAGATGAAGAAGAAGATACTGATCCTATCTTTGAAGTACATTTGGTGGTGCCAATGACAAAACAAAAAAAAAAAGAATTAATAGATTTGACTGAATTGATGAGGAACCATCACAAGTGAAAAGTTACATCTTAAAGGGTTGGCCAGCTGAAAGAGCTGAAGTGTCGAACCTGCAAAAAAAACTGGACCCTTTTGAGAACAGGATGGTTCCAAAAGGTATTATTTTAAAGGACATAGAACGTTATTCCTCTGCAAGTATAAATTTGTTAAATCCTTCACGAGGGTCATAAAAGCTATCAATCTACCTTAAGATTAGCAAAAATTTTGTTTACTGGCCAAGTATCACGCAAGACATATTACAGTTTACATCTACATGCAAGGTATGCCAGAAAAGGGAAAGACAACCCCCATGAACCCATTATGATACATGATGTACCTAAAAGACCATGGTCAATTGTAGGAACTGATCTATTTGACTTTAATGGAGATCAATATTTAATAATAGCCGACAGTTATTCTGGATTTTATGACTTCGTACGACTTAGTTCGACTACGAGCACCGCTGTCATTGGGATACTGAAAAACTGGGTTTAGCTTACATGGAATACCAGACAGCTACAGTCTGATAACGGACCACAGTTTTCATCAAGGATTAAAGAATTTTCTGCGAAATGGTCTTTCCAGCATCAAAATCTAGTCCATTAACGCGATCAAATGGGGTTTGTTAAAGGTGTTCAGGAAGCGAAATTATTATTAAAAAGAACAACGATGGACAATTCAGACTTACAATTGGCTTTACTTATTACGAGAAATAAACCCAGAACGATCTAGGTTCTCCGCACAGAGGTTAATGGGCAGAAGAACGAAATGTAAAAACCCCCTTCAGAAATTCTCAAACCTGAAGTTATCCCTGATTTTCTAAAAAATAAGGGTTATAGAAGAATCGAAGAAATTTGTGACAGAGGAAAAAAAGAATTACCAGCTTTTGTTAGGTCAAAATATCTTATAAGAAAAGTAATAGACAATGGAATCAAGGGGAAAATAGCAGGAGAGAAGGAAACCCTCATATATGATAGAATCAGATGGGAAACAACTTAGAAGAAACTCGTGGTTCATGAAGGATAAAAAGGTAACGGAACAACAAAAAGAAATTCAGCAAGAACCATCGCAACAAGTAACAGATATGCCCGTGACTGTTCAAGATAATCCACAAATGCAAGAGTTAGACGTCGATAAGAGAAGTAGTGAAGTGGTGAAGGAACTAACAACTCGTTCGGGTCGCGTAGTAACTGCTCCAAAAAGACTGGACTTATAATAATGTTTTTTATTAGAAAGAGGGAGATGTAAGGACATTGACTATTAGCAGTTGGTAGTGAGTCGGTCAGGAACAGTTGGCAATAATTAGATCTAGAGGATGGGTCAATAACATTGATATACCTGTAATATATATGTCAGTTATGTTTAGTTAAATACAAGTTTAGTCATTACTCAGTACAGTGTTATTAATAAACCACCTATAAAACTGCCCTTGTTTACATAGCCTATAGGTATTGCCCTTGTATTACGCTACAATCAGCATCTACCACTTCAACAATATGCACGTATACTATGTTTATCAATCGGTTATATGAGGCCGCGACCAGGAACGTCGCGAATGTAAATCGCGACGTTTCCGAGGATAGTCGACTTTGCTTCGCTCCTGTCGTGCTACAGTGCACCGTTCCAAAGTAACGATGGAAATGTTTATCGTTTCAGCGACTCTACCGTTCCACAGGAACGTCTCTAATTTAAACCACTACCGTTCCCGTGTCGCACGACAGCCCATCATTCCAAAGTAACGAGTTATCTTCAGAATGATCCGCCTTCTTTAATAATCATAAGCATGATGGAGTTGACAATAGGAGAGGAATCTTTATTATTAATTTTACGACGAACATATGATTACCATAAAAATTTTAGCTCAGATAACAGTGTGTAATAACATTAAGAAAACACGAAAATTATTTCAAGAGAGAAGTACTATTATTATTTTACACAAAATGTTTATAAAACAAATTTGTTCTAAAATACAATGCAATTTTGAAGTCAAAAAAACATGTCCGTTGATGCAAAATATAGATTTATCGGTGAAAAAAATAAATCTGCGGAATCTTCTGCTTTCTAAGTAAGTTGTCCCTACCCATAAACAAGACTTTAAACCTCATCTCCAAGTTCAAGTTTATGCAGTAGCTTTGGCTTGAAAAAGTACTTTACATGAAGTGAAACTGACAAATAATTGATTACAGTCATAGATTATCTTATTTTAAATTTTTTGTGGAAAACTCATTCTTGATCAAATGTTCTGCTTATTTTGAAATGTTGAATACAGTGGCCAAACTTGCAAAAAACATACAGTGTAGCGTTATAAAAAAGTGTGAAATCGACTTTTATCAAAGTATCATAATTAATTTTAATCTTTACCGAAAATATCACCAAAAAATGTGATTCAACATGATTTTTATTTTATAGTTAAAAAAAATGGTTAATATACAAGATTTAATTATGTCCATAGTCATTATTATTAAATTGTCTCCAGTTTATCAGGGGATGTACATTTTAATTTATTTCTATGGAAGAAATTTTAGTTTTTCTTTAAATTCAGGCTTCTTTAATAACATTGCAAATACAAGTTAATAAAAAAGGCACTTTACTTAAAAAGAATTCCTATAACGCCCTATATGTTTTATGGCAAGTTTGAGCACTGTATTCAACATCCTAAAATAAGCAAAATTATTGATCAAGCATTTTTTTTACGAAAAATAGGAGTTTCCCCAATCCGAGGACTAATTAATTTAATAAAGTTTCCCACAAATATTTGAATGTTTTCCATTATAGGAAATGCGGCATGTGTAGCACCGCTTTAACGGTTGTTGACGCTAATAAAGAAATCTGTACAGTCTACTGAACGAGCGCCATCTCTAAATTAGGTAATAAATTTCCGATTCCATCTTTATGTCCTCCTTGTCCGCATGTGTCAAATTTAATCAAATTCCATTTATTTTTTTAAAGGAGAGTAATTGTGGCTGATTTCACATCAGTATTTTTAATTAAGTGCAAAGAACGTGTTGTATTCATGGCTGTCATGGTTGTCTAGGCAAACATCGGTTTTCTTAACGTGAAGTGATTGTTTTGACAAACATTTTCGTTTAACTATGAAGAACATTTTCAAATCTGAAGTAGTAAAATAACGTCATGTAAATGAAGTCGTGTAATTTTTTACTATATAAATTAAGCGTTTCCTTTACACGTCATGTGAATTATAATACATATATAGTGATTATTGATAAGAAGCTTATCACCTGTTCTTTAAAGATTCTGATAAAAAAATGACAATATGTTATTAAGTATACCACTGCTTTCATGACAAATATTAATAATTAGTTATTAAAAAATGTTTTGTGTCAATAATTTTTTACCAAAATTTTTAACATACTTATTTACCTTACTTGCTTTCTCATCATTTTGTACCATGGATGAACTTAAACCTATGTCTAGGACTGATCGTCTTAAATTAAGGTATAAGAAAGTGTTGTCAAATACAAAGTGACATACATACATGGATCTTTTTCAGGGAAGAAGCAAGGGATATGTTTTATCATGCATACTATGCATATATGGAAAATGCGTACCCTGCTGATGAACTAATGCCATTGAGTTGTTCAGGAAGGTATAGAGGTCTTACGCCTAATCGTGGAGATATTGATGATTCTTTGGGAAAGTAAGTATGTTCTTTATATATAGCTTACAACAAGTTAAACATGATTGATTTTAGCTTTTCGTTAACACTTATTGATACTTTGGATACATTAGTTGTACTAGGTGATCTTGAAGAATTTGAACATGCAATAAAATTGGTAATAAGAGACGTGACTTTTGATAATGATGTTGTGGTGTCAGTTTTTGAAACAAATATTAGAGTTCTTGGGTAAGTGGATTATCATAAAATTAATTATATAGATAATAAATATTATGATAAACGTGCTTCAGCATTTATTAAGATTTTAGTATAGTAGAATCATAATTTAGTGAACTTATTTTGGTAAATATTTCACCATTTTGAGGATTTTAAATAAAACTTACCTAGTTTGAGAAATAACTTATTCTTTGTAAAATAGTACAAACGTATATGTGTATTAGGATGATTCTCAGCTATACACATTTTTTAAAATTTTTTCATGTAAAAAAAATAAAAATTAACTTGAACAGAAAATATTAAGCAATAGCACACAAGCCCAAGTTTAAACATGTTAAATATTTAATCTATCTAAAATCATTTTAATGTGTCTGATACAGTTGATTATTACTTCAAAACTTGCTCATTGAAAATGGACACAAGACGCAGAAAAAAGCGGACTCAGCACAACTCACACATCGAACATAATTTTGCAAAAATATATATTATGTTTCATTATTCATTTATGCTACGCTAAATTGTCGTACAATTAATTGAACAAGTTCTTGACCAAGAAATCGGTACAAATTAGCTGTTTTACATGTTACAATAACTTTTTTAATAATCGTGAATACGCGTTTAGGTTCGTTAGCAGTTGAACAAGGGGATTAATAAATAGGAAATTTTCGTCTGCATATAAAAATAGATTGCTAATCTGCTTTCGTCGAATGTTTTAGCAGTTTTGATATACACTACCGTCCAAAAGTTTGGAAGCAGCAACGAATTTTACAAAAAGTCACAGATACAGTAAAATTTGATTGTGATTATTAATGAATTATACAACATAAGTGACTATCGTCAAATAACAGTAAATTTATTCGTACATAATAATATTTATGCATTATTTAGCTCGTAAGTTTATTTTCGTCTATATGACCTCCTTTAGCTTTGATAACCGCTGCACAAAGTTTAGGCATTCTTCGAAGCAATTTTTCAAGATAGTCCGCGTCAATTTGTTGCCATGCGTTCTGCAAATATTCCCATGGCTGTTGGGTGTTCTGAGGTTGTCGCTATCTAGCCCTTCGATCAAGCTCATCCCATAAGAGCTCAATGGGGGATAAATCCGGACTTTGAGGAGGCCAAACCATTAATTTTAGTTCATTTCTTGCTGCTTTCTCCTCTAAAAAGTTTTTACAGATTCGAGCCGTATGTTTGGGGTGATTGTCTTGCTGGAACACAAACGGCTCACCAACAAGACGACTTCCACACGGAATAGCATGATTTTGCAAAATATCAAAATACTCTTCTTTCCGCATTGTACCACTAATTTTCACTAAATCACCCGTAGTTGTTCCAGCAAAACAACCCCAAACCATAACACTACCACCTCCGTGTTTGACGGACGGCACTAAGCAGGTCTCACTAGCTCTTTCCCCTGGTCGTCGACGAACAAAAACTCTCCGTTTCGTACCAAATAACTCAAATTTGGATTCGTCGGTCCATAAGACTGCGTACCAATCATCCAGTGATCAGTTTGCATGCTCTCTTGCCCAAGTTAATCGTTTCCGTTTATGCACACGTTTTAAAAACGGTTTTTTGCGACCAATGCATCCCCTTAAACCTGCTGCCAATAATCGCCTTTTGACGGTGGTAACAGAAACATTTGTTCGTCATTGTGTATTAACGCGCGATGCGATATCCGGTGCCATTAGACGTCGATCTCGTTTCGAAGTCGTTACTATAAATTTATCTTCAGCTCCAGAAGTCACCCCATAATTTATAATAGGGATTAACGATTTCACGATATGCCTAACAGTTTCACGTTGCTTCCAAAGTTATGGACGGTAGTGTAGGTACAAATATAGATTACGTTACTTCGTCTTCGCTTAGTTAATTCAAATTATCAATTACATTATAATCGCCGTAAATTTTCGAAATTTATCCTTACTTTACTTTAAAAACACTATACAGAATTCGTAGATACTTTTCTGTTACTGGGTTGGTGTCAAAACTGTAAAGTTAGTGAAAAATCGTGGCAAAAATAGAGCATGTTCTATTTAATTCAATTAATCGTACGATAAATTGTTCGAGAAATCGTTATGATTTTTGCTATTTTACACGGTACGATAAAATCGATCAACTTGTTCAATTAATTGGTCAATAAATCGCGGCGTGTGAAACAGGCTTGATTGGGTCTTTGTCTTGATAATGATTAGTTTTGGCTATCGCATACATCTACAAAAATTACGTGTAACATTCGTTCATTTTTCATTCATGGCGTACTAACGGGACAAAAATATTTGGACCTCCTACATGACCAAGTTTTCCTATTATGGAGAAAGATGGGAAGTTGCCAGTAAATATTAGATTCCAACATATCGGAGCATGTTATGCTCAAAATTTTTGAACTATTCCCAAATTGATAGCGTGCACGGTATCTAGACGTAAACTAATCAGATTTTTTCGCTTGGCGCGATTTAAAATCTATAGTTGTACTGGATACACAATCCGGCGACAGAATAATTGATGATATACAAATTGTGCGCGAGGAGGCTTTTGTAAATCTGGTTTATGCTTGGGTGTGAACGGCCACTATTTCGAATATCTCAATTAATTTGATTTTTCATTTCCACTTCCTTTGTGTTATTAATAAAATGTATGTATTAGATTTAGGGCCGGTACTTCCAACCTCAGATAAACCTAAAGGTGACTATCGGAAGAATAAGTATTACATTGTTACACACTTATTCCTCCGATAATTAATTCTAGATTTATCTGAGATTGGAAATACGTACCGAGTATAAGTTAAATATTTTTGTCACTGTAGAACAAAGTAGTACTAAATCTTATATCATTCCTTCATGAATTTTGACATGGTCATCAAAACCAATCACCATCAAGTTCCCTATTCGCTCGTTTTTTATTAATTGAGCCATTTTCGATATTTGGATGTCTATTGGTCTAGATTTTTTAGAATATTAAATTCTGACATCTCATATTAAGTAATAATGAAATATGATTTCCTCGTCTACATAACTTATTTTAAAATAATAGTTCTAATGAAATATATCCTTATTAGACAAAAAAAGGTGCTAAGCCTGTTACCACTGGACTCTTAAAGCAGAGCTCGGTTGAAATCCTTAAAAATATGTGGGGTATTTCATTTGAAATTTAAAAATTAGTATCATTTACAGCTAAATCGGAAGCCTTTTTATTTATCATTTCAATCAACGAAATCAATCGATTGACAAATTAGTTAATTATGTCCAATATTGAGTCATCACTAGAAAACCCTGTCCCTGTCCCTAAAGTCCCATTAAACAAATATGGAAGTGTTTGTCAGCAGCCGTCGCTTTCCATTTAGAGTGCATAGCCTAGCATAAAATCAGAAAGCAGGCATCGACTTCGTATATCACCATCTATAGGCAGCAGTTACAACAAAATATTTCAGTAATGTCCCTTTTTCCCCGGTTAACGCTTTTCGAAGTATCCATACGATAAGACAATCTACGTTTATTGGGATTAAAACTAGCAGCATATGTATTAATTTTCGTGCAGAATTGAATAGTACTACATGTACAGTTACGGAATAAAGTATCGAAACGATTCGAAAACCACCCGCAGCTTTAGAGAGCGACCCTGTAGCGAGGGTACATCACCTTGAGGACGATAGACCAAGACGCAAGTAATATTTGTTTCGTAATGCATTGATTTACAGCCGGCAATAAACACGAAGATTACAATAATTTTAGTTTAAGCATTTCTGTCTTTTACATATGTAGGTAGTAATGTTCTTACCCTGAATCGGTACTACTTAACCTAGACCAATTCTTTCCCGTTTCTCTCTTTCGAGTATTATTTGCATTGTTTTACGTAGATACATCAAACTTTTTTATCATTTTAAAACAATTAATAGTTTGCGAAGCTAGAGACATGTACTTGGGAAGTAAAAAAACTTCCTTGGTAGGATGTATTCCAGGATTTAATTTACTCTTCAATTAATGGACACTCAAATATAGTTTAGATGTTTTTATTATAGTCTGGATATGTGGAAAAAAACCACCATAAGCGGATAAAATAATTAAAAATTGTAAATGAGTCACTAGTGGAGAAAATAAGAAAAAAATTAAATGAAAAAATGCAAGTACACACATAAATTACAAACAGAAAATCATAACATAGACAATAGACAAATAAATACACGCTCGACTTGAAAATCGATAAAAAAAACAAGACATTCTAAAAAAACCACAACTTTAAAACTACAAAACAAAAAACATTCTATACATAATAATAATAATAATAATAATTCATGCCTTCGCATCCCCCAGCAGCTTTCGCCAATTACAGAGGGCATCGGCCAGCCATGAGATATTATTACGCCTGGGCCCGTAGAGCGTCTTAAGATGTTCACCCTCAGCATTCGCCAAATTTGGAGTAAGGAAAACTACGGAAAACCTTACTCTGAGAGTGACGCGCCCGGGGTTCGAACCCGGTACCCCGAGACTATTACATTACTATACATAAAATATAAATGGTACAATAAAAAAAACACAATATCAATAAAAAAACAACAAGGAAATTCTAAACAAAACAGCTATTAAACTGGATATAGATAGCTAAAACAATATCAGTGCCTGGATCAGTGGCCGTTATTGCGTATAATCTCTTGCAATCTATTTCGCATTCCGTTGGCCATATTTTGGCAGACTTGCGTTCCTCGCAAATTCTCCCAGATATGGATGACGTTACGGCGCAGCTGTTCCTTATTACATATTCTGCCGTTTAAATCATTTTCGCACATTTGACCTACGATCACCCATAAATTTCCTATGGGATTGCACCAAAATAAATGGCATGGGTGGCGGATAGAGAATTCGAACAGAATACGAATATATTCTTGCGCATTCATACGAGTGTCGATGGTCGTTAGTTCTCCAGGACCCGCTGCCGACATCCAGCCCAAATAAGAAGTACCAATTCGTCCACTTTCTCTTTTGGTGGCAATATAGCGAGGATCGAATCGAGTTTTGTTTCCTCGCCACACCAATTTCCGATTCTCTTGGGACGATGAAAATACTTTCTCATCCGTGAATATAACACTATCCCAGATTCGATCCAAATTTTGATAAGCAAAATTCAAGCGCTGCTGAATATGCTGTTGTGTTAGTTCAACTTTTCTAGCTGGATACCGGCAATGTACGCCATGTTGGATTAAAAAATTCCGTAACGTTCGCGGGTGACAACCCAAATATTTCACGGATAACTTGATCTATTAAAATAATTTCCATAAATCTCAATTTTTTCTAATAATTTGAAACTATCGAATTTAAGTATAGGGAATGCTTGATAGAAATGAGAGTACGTAATGTATCCCTTCTACTTTTGATATAACATACATGGCTGTCCATTTAAAAAAAAAATTAGAAAATCGTAAATTTCCAATTTGACTTACCTTGTATAAATGCGACACTTATGGAAACAAATTACACTTGATATCAAAGTAAGAGTATATTCCTAAACTCGTGGTGGTATTAAAATGATTAAGCATTCATTATTTCTCAATATATGGATTATGAAGTTTGTCATGTTTTTAGAATAAAATTGACCATTACTTTTCAAATATCCAGTATAACGTAATGAAACTCTATGCTGGGAGTATGGGGGAGATGAGCTTAACCAAAATTTCAATTAATGTATAAGGTGTCCCATTAAAAAAAACAAGTTAGGTTCACCCTGGAATTATAGAATATCCTATATAAATATGAATAATTTGAAAATGTTACGTTTAGGAGTGTCTACAATTTTTATTAGAAGGTTTTTTTGGCATAACTCTAATGCGTTTATGGGCTTTTCCTTTTTTCCCCTGCAAAATTTTACTTTTGTTTGAAACATGCCCAAAAAAATTTTTTATTAACGACTCTTAATAAAATTATGGATCAGTGTCGTCTATTTTTTATAAAAAAAAGTTTTAATTTTTACAAACATCGTTTTTATCTAATTATTATTCATTTTAAAAATCAAGTGAACCCCATTGTTAACTCTTCAAATATTTTTTTTTTGTGGACCAGTAAATAGTATGTTTTTAAATTTTTACAAAAGAAAATTCCAAGTAAAAATACCAACACCCAAAAATTTTTTTTTCTTTTTTTAAAAATGATACCAAAATAAAAATTACTTAAATTATTTCATTTTTTTTTATATTTTGTATAAAAACCCTAGATATGTAACATACGTATATAATTCTTGTGTGAAGTGTTTTTATATATATATATTAAAATATTTTTTAAAAAATTTAAATTAGCTATTCGGTATCCCTCCCCCCTCTCTCTGTACGCGAAGGCGTGGGGGGTAATCCGTCGATTCGATCATTTCAAGTCATGGTCCCTGGAAATGAGGTTTCGCATAATTATTTTGTTGTTTCGAACTTGGACGAAATTAATAAGATATTCTAAAGACGAAAAAAAAAACAGATTCGTTAAAAGAAAAAAAAAGAAAAAAAATACTCTATGTATTTTATAAGATCGTCCCACAAAAGCAGTCTACCTCGTAACTAACCACGTCGGGAACCTTAGCCCCGCTGCCGCTAACTCCTCCGCTTGAGAGCGGGGGGATACGATATGGCTAACCAAAAACCCCAAACGGTTTTGTAGCTAATTTCACATTTTTCCAATCGGTATACCAACACAAACAAACTCATGTTTTCAAACACTTCTTTTTTAAAATAAACAAAATAAATCGGTGGGACGAACGAAGAACTATTACTTACGTCTTTGTCTACCTTCAAAGCTTCGCGTGGTTTTCTAATCGTTTCAATACATTATTCCGTAACTGTACGTGTTTGCAGAGCATTGTTTTTTCGGATATACTTATTAACGATTTTATTAAATTGTACGTATGCAATCACTGTATATAGTTCTAAAAGCCTATGTCAATTAGTTTGTCATGCTATTTTCTACCTCATTTTCCCTGCAGAGGAATATTATCTGCTCACATCTTAGCCGAATACCTACAACAAAATGCTGGAATTTTAACATGGTATAAAGGGGAGTTATTACATCTGGCTAAAGATCTTGGTTACAGACTACTGCCAGCTTTTAATACTACAACCGGAATACCATATTCTAGAGTAAATATACTTGAGCAGTTTTTAGTATTGTTTAATTCATATTTACAATTTTAGATCAATTTAAAATATGGCGTGAAGAGTGATCGTCTAGAATCATCCAGGGAAACTTGTACGGCTTGTGCTGGATCGATTATACTGGAAATGGCTGCGCTTTCGAGGTTAACTGGTGAACTTGTGTTTGAAGAGAAAGCGCATAGAGCAATGGACGAATTGTGGAAGATGAGACATAGGAGTTCCGATTTAATGGGAACTGTTTTAAATGTGCATTCTGGCGATTGGATTAGAAGAGATTCAGGAGTGGGCGCTGGAATAGACTCGTATTATGAATATTGTCTAAAGGCTTACATACTCTTGGGAGATGACCGATATCTTAACAGGTTTGCATTATGTAATTTTTATAGTGTCACGCATAAAGTTCGCACCACATAGGATTGTTTTTTTTTTAATCAATATAGGTAAATTTTGACTTCGCCATTTTTTGTGCTTCAATGTCAAATGATATACACACAAACAATCACCTGACCTTTTTAACCGCCAAATTTTACAATTTTTTCCAGAATGTGACAAAATATGGCATTATTTCTCAAATTTTTAGGAAAAAATTGCTTGTATTTTAATTTCGTACCAATTTACCAATTTTCAACACTAGTTAGTGCAACCTTCTCTTATTTCCATTTTTTCCAAACCTATAGAAAATTATTTCTTTATTCAAAAGTTTCCATTTAGTAATTCTGTTAATAAATATTTTTTAGGCAGATATTTTTACATAAATGAAAAATACGCTTATTTATTGTTGCTTTTTAGGTTTAATCGCCATTATAACGCTGTCATGAAGTACATTTCTCAGGGCCCAATGCTTTTAGATGTACATATGCATCGTCCTCACACGAATTCTAGAAATTATATGGATGCTCTGTTGGCTTTTTGGCCTGGACTTCAAGTACTTAAAGGTGATATAAAACCAGCCGTTGAAACGCATGAAATGCTTTATCAAGTTATGCAGAGACATAAATTCATACCAGAAGCATTCACGACAGATTTCCAAGTTCATTGGGGTAATCATCCTTTAAGACCAGAATTCCTAGAATCTACATATTTCTTATATAGTGCAACGAACGATCCTTACTATTTAGAAGTTGGCAAAAATGTATTAAAAAGTTTACAAAGATACGCAAGAGTGCCTTGTGGTTATGCTGCTGTGAATGATGTCCGTACTGGTAGACAAGAGGATAGAATGGACTCTTTTGTGTTAGCTGAAACGTTGAAATACCTTTACTTGTTGTTTGCTGATTCTGAGGATTTAATACTTAATTTAGATGAATTTATATTTACAACTGAAGGTCACTTATTACCTTTAACCTTGGCAAATTACAAGAATCATACAGCCATCGAGGAAGATTTGGACGATTATGAATTTGCAAGAGTCTGTCCAAATTCTTTAAGTTTATTTCCTGAATCTGTTAGAAAACCTTTAAGAAATATGGTGGACGGTATGTGCCCTAGAAGAATGGGTAAGCGCAGACTAACTGCTCAAGAATTTTCTGCATCTAATGTTAATCATTTGAAAATAATTAAAGATATGGGTATAAGTATTATTGCCTTGAATGATGGACGTGTACAACTTCTCCACACTTTTTCAACAGTAAGTTATGTTGCATGTTTGTCTACCTAATTCTGCAGAAATTTTTTATTTTATTTTTAGTCTATTGAATTAGATTAACAACAGAAAACCAGAACAATAATAAAGTACACACTAAAAGTAGTAATAAATCAACCACTGAACGAGATCCGGTGAGAATTGCCTCAATCTAACTCAGAATAATGCTAATAATGGCTCTATGAAATCAAATGCCTATCAATAGGTATAATGATATAACAATCAAGTAGGAACGAAGATAATTAGAAAGGTTACGGTTATACTATATAAAAATCTGCGGTATAAAAACTTAAATGAATTATTCGTACACAACCAAAAACCATAAATCAAACGTTATTTTGTATTCCCAAATGAACACGAAGTGATTTTTCGAGTGACAGAACATGTTTGGTTACTTCCATATCTAAAAGTCTCTTTCACCTTAGATTACTAATTTCGGCCGACTATTGAATTCAAATGTTATTTAATAAAACAATAAAATACTTCTAAATGAATATTATTAATTTAATATTCAATATACAGTCGTGTCCGGATATAACGAACCGCAAGGAACCGAAAAATTCAGTTAGTTATATGCGGAGTTATTTACATTTATTTACAAGAGTATACATTTTGAGAAATACTGCATACATATACATATTCTAATATTCCATGTATTAATTACTGATTAAAAGTCTGTAATTTTTTACTGTTTTAATTTCACGCTAGCGAAAATTTATTCAATATCCTCAATGTTGGCGAATATATCCAAAGCATCTTTAGGGGTATTATGAGATTGAAAAAAGTTGCGAAGCTTCCCAACACTTAGCAGCGCTTCTTGATTAGTAGGAATTGGCACATCTTCGTATGTTACTTTCATCACTACTAGAATCATCTACAGATTCATTAAGCACGCAGTTGATTATGTCATTGTCAGTTAAGAATTCTGCGATTAGAACTTCATCTACATCAACGAATTCGTTAAAATTGATATTCTGCATAACACTTTTTACAACTTCATTATCAACGACAGATAAATCAATAGTTGTTAAAGATGATTTTTGCTTACTGATAGTTTTCTCTGTAACTTTTTGCCATGCTTTATGACTAAAATTTATTGCATCCAGTAAATGTATAGACGTAGATTTACCTTCCTCAATTGAGTTAATTAAGTTTATAAGCAAAAAATTTTGATATTAGCTTGAATGCGTGTATTATTCCCTGGTCCATAGGCTAAAGCTTGGAGCTAATGTTTAGTGGCATAATCACTAATTTAATATCACGCAAACCTTTCACTGGAGGATGTATAGGGCAATTGTCAACCAATAGAATAATTTTCCTATTCTTCAGTAATAACTTCATCCCATAGTCTCAGTTCTTCTATAAACAAATCACCAACCACCAATGCTTTTTTATTTAGTTTATAATTCACATGAATTTGTTTAATGTGTTTGATCCATCGTGGATTTTGTGACTTACCTATCACTAGCAATTTTCTTTTTTCACTTCCTGTTAAATTAGTGCACAGAAATAAGGTTAATCTATCTTTTGAAAGCATGTGTATTTCTTCTTCCTAAAAAAAACGTTTGTCTTCATGTGCAGACACATCAAAAATGTAGAATACAAACATTCGATTCAATACACATATGAATGTGCTCGATGTTCTTGTCGATGTTGCCCGGGCTTTCCGAATATTGTGTATTGTAGTATCTAAACAAGTTCGCTCTAAACAGAAACTATTTCTGTTAAGACTCTAAGATTGGTTCGTATTATACGGAAGTTCGTCATAAGCGGGTTCGCAATAAAAGGTAATTTTTAATATAATTTTTATGGCAAATACAACGGGACCCTCGGTTTTGGTACGCAACAACCAGTAGTTCGGTTTAAGCGGGTTCGTTTTAGCCGATCACTACTGTATGCGAAATAATTAAGCATTTACGTTTTATCTGGATTGCATGCAGCTTTCCATTGTTTTTTTTATAATGAACTTGCTTTTTTATCAATTAACCCTTAAGTATGAATAAAAGGCAATTTGACATCTAACGAAAGAAATGGAATTTTGCAACATTTATTGGGAAACTATAAATGTGATTAAAGTGAGCTAGGTCATTATACGAACTACTATAAAATTTTAGTTTGCCAAAATATTAAATTATTAATTACTGCCGATCATTGGATTTAAATGTCACTATTATTACACACCTGACTATGAATAAAATTGTGGGTAGTGAAATATCACATACAATACAAGAAAATTTAAAATTTGAGTGCAGTGGTCTCAAAAAAATTAAAGAGTCGTTGTTCAAAATGTAATGCTATAATCTTTAATCAGGTAAAAGTGAGGACGCGTAACAAAGGTTACGCAAATGTGACCACTTGCCACCAACCATCATCTACCAGCGGCCCAACATAATTTCTTTTCATGAACGTTGGCCAAACATTAAAACTAATTAATAGTTGATTTAATACAGGTAAAACATTTAAGTGCATGTTGCTACACCGCAAATATTTTTAAAAAATATTACCAATGCAAACGAATGGAATAAAAACAAGTTGCTTGTTTAATACAAATAAAACAATAAATAGAATTTGCAAAACTGTTATGTTACACAAAAGTATAGATATAGGCAGTAGTTTAAAAAAATAAAATACATACATACAGATTGGGAAAGTGAGATATTAGCTATATCGGTATCCCCTCCTCGCTCTCTCGCCGTACATGCGAGAGAGAATGTCGAGGGTACTGAATGAAATCTAATCGATTCAATGCGAGTCGCGTATTAGCATGCTTGTGACATTGTTGGGGTGTAGACCTACTGTGTGCAAGCATGCACGTAATCATTTCAAGTTATGGCCGCCTGGAAATGAGAGTTTCGCATATTTATTTTGTTGTTGCCACGAAGCTTAGACGAAATTAATGAGATATTCTAAAGACGAAAATAAAAACAGATTCTGATGAAATGAAAGAAAAGAAAAATAAATACTCTATATATTCTTATTAAGATCGTCCGCACATAATGCAGTCTACCTCGTAACCATACTCGTAACTAACTACATAGGTAATCTTGAGCCATCTATTGCCAGCTTGAGAGCGAGGAGGAGGTAGCGATATGGCTAATTTCGCATTTTCGTAATCGGTATAAGCGCTTACAGTATAAATAATGTGTATAAGCGTGACTAAAAAAATGAGTGCTAATACAATGCGAAACATACAGCAAATTAAATGCTTAATAGTATTTTATTGCCCTTGAAACAGAATTGTTTTGGTGAGGTGGCTTCTAATTGGATCTTGTTCGGAAATAACTGGTCTTCATTCTGTTGATCTTCTTTTAATGATCTGTAGAAAAAGTAAATTTGTTAGCCAACAACTAGTGCTTCATACAATAATAATAAATATGAAGTTGCCTGTTTCAGTTGCAAATAACTGGGAACGTTGGAAAAATAGTTGGCACTACTGCGTTTAATAATTTGGTGGTTATTACTGTTTTATAAAAATACTTTAGTGAACGGAACAAAGTCTGTCGTTTTTTGTTAGGGAAAAATTTGTTATTTTTATATTTTTTACCCAAATTTCGCTCCTTTCTGTATTTACAGAAAATCTGTTAAAGTATTACACTTAAATTTAGGTATTGAAATTTATAGTTTGAGTAATTTTAAATAATCATAAAAGATATAACTAAGTTCCATATATTCTTACTTACAAAACATGCATTTATTTAATTATTGAATTTTTGGTATTTTAATTGAATTTTATAGAACTAAAATCAACAGTTTTATGCATTTAAAAATGTATATTAGTGGCAAAAGGTTGTTTCTGCACGTAACTGGCAGTATGGCCATTCTAGGGGAAAATGTAACGGTAAAAACCGGTTTACACAAAGATTTGAAGGAATGTTGGCATTGCTATAATTTTATGTTAAATGTAGTTTTGTTTAAATCTTTATGTTACAAACAATTCAAAAACAACCTTTGTAAATCATCACGTCAGTAGAAATTAGTAATAACCGTACAGAGTCTCACATTTAACTTACCTGTGAAACGTTATTCTTGGTTGGTGTTTTTCACTACGACTATCGTAGCCGACAGCACAACAGTTCACCATTGTAGCGGTTCGAAAAATATATAAAAAACACCCAATTCCGCCACGATTTTTATGCATTAATTACTTAGCGGCTTGCGGTTTATTTGCCACCGAATTAATGACTGCAGGCTTAAACTGGTCTTTGATTCGCAGTACAAGAATGCATGTGCATTGCGTATCCTCTCTTTTACCTGATCTAAGGCTGTAATGAAGGTTATTGTTCCAGTTTGTAGTAAATAAGGTCTATATTTATTGAATATAAGTATTGAAAAAAAAAATACCTACATGCTAACGAGCTCATTAATAGAGCCACAAATACCTACATGCTAACGAGCTCATTAATAGAGCCACCCGGGCGTATCCGCGGATAATTTTCGGATGAGGATAATTTTTATTATTGTGCATGCGGATACGGATCACTAATTATGCACTAAAGAACTTCAAAAGATGCATGCAAGTATACACCAAAACGTTAAGAATATGCATTAAAAAATCAACTTTTATAGAATAAGTACTAATGTTTTTATATTAATAAATTTATTTTTCCGTTAAAAGCGCAAACAATTTTTTAATTTCAAAATTATTTTGCTAATTAAAATGACATGGTGCAACAAACTTTCAAAAATAAATTTGCGCCTATTGTCAGTTAGAATATTTTTGTACTGTGAAAGGACTTTCTCGATACTATTGGTACAAATTCATATTTTACAATGTCACTGGGGCACTTAAATGTTCATGTTTATCATTAAGGGTTGTTCCATTTTGCACACCTCACTTATGTATAAATAATAAGCTTTATTGCCCAACAGAAAATTACAATGACTGGACAAGTAGTTAAGTAAACAAATTACAAAACGAGTACAAACAACATGTAAGAATAACAGGTTACAAAAAATTATTAAAGTAAAGAGCAGTGACTATGCAATCTTGTACAGATTTACAACAAACGGTGAAGCATTCTCCAAATCTCATTTTCAAAACTTTTCCTGATTCGTAATTCGAATGAATATTGGAATCCTCTAATACTTCAATGCTCTCTTCTATCGTAGCATTTTGTATATGCACTGCACACTTTCACAATCTTGATGCACTCAGATGAATGAGACTACACTTGACATGCACTAATAATGCACGATTGACTTTTGGAGGTTGGAAGTGTAAACGTATGCGTAAACAATGAAATATCAGGCGCAGATACAGATTGGAATTAGGATTACAACGAGTTACGGTTAGAATCGACTATGTTCGATCCTGTTTTGACCCCCACTCTAAAGGTACATATTTGATCTAAATGTTTTGGTTTTATGTGGGTCACACACGTAAATGTAAACAACTGCTTCTATTACTTTAACCTCTTTGGTTAGCAGTAATTAATTTTATATAGATTTTATTTGCAATGTCCCGGTAATTTCATTTTTTTGGTGATTGAGAAATTTAATAAAATAATTGGCGACTTAACCATTGGCAGTTCCGTTGCTTGGTGTAAGTGCACACTGTTTGCGCTGGTAAAAATACTCATTTTGTATTTCCGTTTGACTACAAAGAAATACTAATATAATAATTAAACTGGTTGGAAAAGTTTCTAACTGCAGTTCGAAAGTAAAATTACACCTCAATGCAATTGATGTAGTGGTAAGATGGAAAAATTAATTTTGAGTATTACTATCATTTGAACTTTAATATGCGTAATATATGATGACCATAATAATAATAGAAAAAATATATTTTTATATTAGTATAAATTAACCCTTTCTTGCCGGCAGTTTTTCAAGGCAATGATATCACAAAACGGAGATTTTTAGGGCTTGCGCGTTCGTGCATCTCCCGTGTATCATGAACGCGCTTAAATGCGTTTCCCGGTTCTGAGGACACGAACGACTTTAAGCGCAATGTCAGGGGACTGAAATTAAATGTAGATTTTGTTATTTATCAGTAACGAAATATAGTTCATAATTTTGTATATTACTCCTATAAGTTTTTCAAAAGGAATATAAGAAAAGGGATATTAAGAAACAGATAGGATTCATTCTAATAAAAACTATATAATTATCTATCAGTATATGTTCCTTTATTTATAGATAATTATATAATTATTTAATTATATATAATACAAAAAAACTTTTCACGCCCAGTATATCTTTTTCGTATGATAATCTTCGAAACATTGTATTGCGCATAATGCAACATCGCAAGGCTTACAGCCATAAGTTCTTTCTTTTCTTATCTTCCTTTTAGAAGAAACAACACATCTCTTGCGAATTTGTTTGTTGTTTACACTTTTAGCCAAATGCGACATGAAATGTCGTCCAGTCAGTCTTAGAGGAGAATCTTCTGCAACTGTCCTTTTACTTGAGGACCGTGGTTTGTGAGTGTGATATTTCACAAGCATCTCCCGGACTAGTGTCAGCTGAAATTTTGCTATAGATATGTTATCACCCGTTTTCGTTTTATACACAGTATGCGCATCCAATACTGACATCAAGGAGATGAAAAAAAAACTTTTTATACCATTTGATAGTTTTCTTTACCGATTCAATTGAACTTTGTAACATATCAGTACGTAGTCGTGTATATCAGTACGGTCTATGGCGCCCATATTATCATTGTAATCGATTATAATTTCCTCAGTATGGAAGATACTCAACAAAGTTACTTCTCATTTATCCTGCCATTTGAGAGCTACTATGTGCTGCGACTTAGAGGTTTCTATTTCACCGCGATGCAGTTTAGCTTTCAATGGAGGCATATTTTTTCACACGCGTTTGTGTTTTTTGACCACAGTTTTTTGTATAAATTTGGGCTAGTGTACCAATTATCTGTGTAGAGAATGTGCCCTGCATCTAGGTATCCTTCCATGAGAGAAAGGACAATATTTCCTGACATACCTACATCATTAGCGATAGTTTTGATGTCAGATCCTGCGCCGCAGTATATAATGAAATTCAGTATATACCCAGTCTCGCAGTCGCAAAGAACGAAAAATTTCACTCCGAATCTGTGCCTTTTTGATGGTATATATTGTTTGAAAGAAAGTCTCCCTTTGAAGAGCATGAAACTTTCATCAATGCACAAGTTTTCAAAAGGATAAAATTTATTCTTATATGCATTTTGCAAATATGACACAACCGGTCATATTTTTCATAGTTTATCTCTTTAATTTTATCATCACTGTTATTATCTACAAAATGTAAATTCCTTAAGATCGATAAATATCGATCTCACGGGAAAACCTGTGGAAACATTGGTGTTAATAATAAAGAATCTTTCGACCAGTAGTCTACTATTTTCATTTTTTTTTTACTTATGGCATCAAAAGCGTTAAAGCGATGAAACAGTACATCCCATTTTTGGTAACAGCAGTCCATTTTCCATCATGTGACTTCTTCTGGGTACCGAATATGGTAGTTTGCTCTGCAATATTTATCACAAGATTCTCAGAAAAAAATAATTCAAAACATTCTAATACACCCAAACTTTCTTTTTCTGAGCAACCTGATCTTTTCGCGCAAAAGGGATGCTTCTCTGCTGAATAGTTTCCATTTAGCTGCCATTGTATTGTTTCATCTACTGTATCCCGCTTTGCTGTTTTAGTTCTTGGTTCTTCTAGAAATAAAATGAAGATTGTATCAACAAATATGGCATATTTTTGTTGTTGATTGGTTATTTTGTGTATATAATATGTGTGAACAAGTAATTTATAGCTGTTATATGGAGCCTAATTAAAATTTGTAAAATTTTATTTTTTTTTATATTAAAATCAAAATAATTCATTATTGCTAGAATTTTAATTTTGACAATATATACCTTCTGCTGTGCTGCGATCTTTTGAGCAACAGACCGTTGAATCTATTTGCTGCAAATTTATATTTTCTTCCGTGCCAGAACTATCTCTTGATAGTTCATTCTCGTTTTCCCGAACACATTCATTATCCGATCCACTCTCTGAATCAAAATCCAAAGGCTCATAGTTTTCGTCACTTGATTCCGTAAACTTCGTCCAGTATTCTTCTATATCTTCGTCCGTTAAATATTTTTTGTTCTTCCAGCTCATTTTAACTAAAAAAATCTCTTTATTCTCAATAATTCGTTAATACAGACATAACGCACCTGTCTAGGAACTAGCAAAGTAACCACCAGTGTAAAACACGTGTTTATGCAAAAACAGACGTTTTAAAACTAACAAGCTGGAGCCTGTAATTGTTTTACTCGCCTATTAGAACGCATACGCACGTTTCCCGATTTTCAATTGAATTTTGATCGCTCGAAAAAATGCGTCTCCCGAACATATGGTAATCGAAGATTTGCGCGTTTTTGCGGCTCCCGTCACGAAAGGGTTAAAGATGTGCAGTATTAAAATTTCTATGTAATATAACTACAGCGTGTCCACCTAGTACATGGACGGAAAATAGTTCCTTTCCTGAGTAATTTAGAGAAAAAACTTTCAAACAAAATATCTTCTGATACAAATGATGCACAACATAAAATTATATTCAAGTACGCAAGGTGTTCAGTTTACACTGCGTACGATACAAGTTTCATTTTTTTAAGTGGAACATCCTATATATTATTACGTTTTTAGATGCATCTCTTCAATTCATGTAAACTTAAATACTCCCTATACCCATCTATCGTAGTTTTTGGGAGAATAGACATGATTTGAGATTTTCGCAAAATGTCGCTATTTCTTAAACGACCGATATCTTAAACGCCTTACATGCTACAGCGGTGATTCCAATTTTATTCGATTGAGCATTTCTTGGAGTGTGTTTCATATTATTTCATTTAAATTTCTTTAAATGGAATATATACAGATCAGTCCGCTCAACTAGATACCCCCCGTGTTGCGAAATCATCCGACTGCATCCGACAAAAATCGACAAATTCCGAGTAGATACGCGGGTATTTTTGACAGTTCGTAATGACATTAAATCTTTAATGATACGTATGTAATTATTCAATTGTAAAGTTTTATTCAAATTAGAATCATTACAGCTTGTTGCGAAAAATCGGTGTTTTCTATTTCAATGCTAACAAATATTTTACCAGCCGCGCCGTATCAATATTGGGTGACAAGGCAAGCAAAGATATGTTGGATGTTTTCAGTTACATTTCATCAGTTCTTCACGCTTAATTTCAGTAAGCGTAAATGGATGTGTATGAAACAGTAGAGAAAGTAGGAATTATTAAATGGTTTTATGCAGATCATCACAGAAATTCAATATTTATTTCATGCGTCTAACTGGCATTAAATAAGTTTCGAAACACACGATTGTTTATCCCCACGTTACCATAAGAAAGAGCCACAACTGGTTAATAATAAAGAACAATTACGAGAAATAGGAATATGTGCTCTTGCAGAACAAGATTTTACTCATTCTAGTTATTCTATTGCCAAACAGTTTAAAATATCGTCGAGACACAATAATTAGTGCGCCAATATTTACTTAATATATTCGGAAACCGTTGAATAAGTAGTCCTGGATATATTCGTTGGTCAGCAAAGTCGCAGGATTTGTCCCCAAATGACTTTTTGCTCTGGAGTTATTTTAGTAGTAAGATATTTAGTATACTTGCCCAAAAAGCAAACACTTTGGATGAATTCTGACGAAAAATTCACGGCGAGTTGCAAACATCCCAGCTAAATATTTATTCAAAATTAGGCATAGATTTTATAATAGATTAGCCTACTGTCTGTTTGCGCCTGCAGATCGGGTTGAACACCTACTTTAATATTTTGTGTTATTGGGTAGAATTTAGTTTTGGTTCTTCGTATTTGAGCATATTACTTTTTGTTATGTATTAAAACTCTTTTTAATATTTCCTGTTCTATCTTTTACTAGAGTACATATAGTTTGCTTTTTGTTTATACCTTTCAAGATTTTTTATTTTGGAAGCTTTTGCTTGAGTAATCAGATATGAGCCTTCACTTGGGTTTAATAAGAGAATTATTATTTTAGTTTGTTTGTTATTTAATTGTCATCATTTACCAACCTAAAAGATATGCCAGTACCAGTCTTAAGTTTAGTCTTAAGTAGTGCAAAAACATTTTATACGGACTACTATCGAAACATCTGGTATACACATTTAAATAATAACGCATATTATTGTTAGAAATATTGTTTTGTAGACATACTATAATACAATACTATAATACTATAATACAACGTCTTGTTGCCTGACTAGATACAAACATGACGATTAAATTGGCCTAGCTTTGCGCGGCGTGTAAAATATTCGTTAGCATTGAAATAGAAAACACCGATTCTTAACAACAAGCTGTAATGACTGTAATATTACAATTGAATAATTACATACGTATCAATAAAGTTTTAATGTCATTATTACGAACTGTCAAATTCAAAACTACTCGAGCACCTACTCGGAATTTATCGATTTTCGTCGGATACAGTCGGATGATTTCGCAACACGGGGGTGTATCTAGTTGAACGGACTAATCTGTATAAATGTATATTTTTACAAAATCTAATAGAGCAGCTGTTCTAGAATCTTTTTTGTATTTCCCTATACCTAAAGAACGTCCTTTAGTAAATTAAATACAAAGCTATGCAGATAAGTTTTTCGTTTAAAAACATAGAATGCTGTGATGAAATACCATAACATTTTATTCCGCTAAAGATATTCATTAAAGCAAATGTGTAAACATTACCTTTTTTGATACAATTCCATCATGCACTCGAAGTTTTTTTTAATTTTTACAAGTTAACCAGCACATACAAATAATAAATAACGAAAATAAGTAGACAAATGTTGATTAGAGTTTAACATAAAAGCAATAGATTTATTTAAAGTATCCCACAGTGTTTTTTCAGCAGTAAAAAATATAATGGAAACATAATGAAAGATGTTTAAAAAATTTCGAAATTTCGCTGTTTAGCTGAATAGAAATGTTTATGAAAAAACTTTCCGGATGAATTTCTTAAGGCAGTGCATAACGTGGACATTACATAAAATAATACTCCTGAGATGTTAGCAATGATCAATAAAATACAAGGGATCGAATTACTGTTTGTATGAAAGAATATGGTGTTCGCTTCAAATAGATGTTGAAATTGTATGCATAAATGAGATTTTACGGTTTATTTTTAGCGAATGTCTTTAGAAAAACAAAAGTTTATAGTATTTCGTCGCAGCACTCTATGCATTTTAGCAAAAAACTTATCTGCATAGCTTCATACTTAATTTACTAAAGAACGATACATTTTAGGTATAGGAAAATGTTTATAGGAACAAATCTATAACAGATCGTCTCTCGTTTCTCTATAATTCATACATTTCGATGGCCATCTTGTAAACTAGTTGATATAAGAAACGTTTCGATATATTGTCTGAAACTCCAAGAAGTACTCAATCGAATAAAATTTAAATCACCACCAGCGTGTAAGGCGCTTAAAACATCAGCCGTTAAAGAAACAGTAGCATTTCCCAAAATTTCAAATTATGTCAATTATCTTAAAATCCAAGGTAGGAATATATGGAACACTGATGAAGGTTGGTATGAATTGAAGAGAGGCATCTAAAATTGTAATAGCATACAGCGTGTTCGATTTAAAAAAAACAAACTTGTATCGTGCGCTGCGGAAACAACAATCTGTATATTTGAGTATAATTTTATATTATGCAGCACTTGTCTTCGAATATTTTTTTATTTGAAAACTTCCTCTAAATTACTCAGGAAGGGAATTATCTTCCGTCCACGCACTAGGTGGACACGCTGTATACGTCATGAGAAATACAATGTACTAACATCAATCTTCTTCCACCTGTCGCCCTTACCGGGCATAGAGCACTTTTTAAAGGTGTTTCTATAGCAGATTCTCCATTACACTGACAGGCCTGCTATTCCTGCGCAGTGTAACGTCAATCTAATCAAACAAAATGTGAAAATAAACGATAGTTGAAAGACTTCTCTGACACAAAAAAACCGAATAATAACATATGATTGGCTATGAAGTCTTTGTAGGTCGAGCGTGATTCTTTAATTGAATTCGTTCACGATGGATTCGCACCCTTTACCAAGTTATATGCCGATTAATATAAATACTGCTTAACCTTTTCTAGGCCCGATCACCAGCAGACGCCGAGGAAGGTCTTCTCTTTATGCAGGAAATGGTTGAACTCTCCAAAATCCAACAACAGCAAACTGATGCGGCCCCTCAAGCTGTATCATTTCCCATGAAGTATAACAATGGTGAAATTCAAACAATCACAGTGCCTGCAGGTCCATCACATTTTGGTAAAAATCTTAAAGCTAGCGATAAGGTTACAGCAAAAACGATTATTATTCGTCCTTTTCGTGCATGTACCGATCTTCCACAAATCGATAGAATAAAAGGAAAGATAGCTATAATGGAAAGAGGCGATTGCATGTTTGTTGAAAAAGCAAGGAGAGTCCAAAAAGCGGGAGCAGTAGGCGCAATTATTATAGATAATGCCAGAGGAAGCAGTGCAGAATCATCTCCGTTATTTTCTATGTCGGGTGATGGGACAGACGATATAAAAATCCCAACAGTGTTTCTTTTTTCTCAAGATGCTTCAAAACTTTTACTAACTTTGTCTAAAGATCCTTTTATTCAAGTGACAATGAGTGAATGGAAGAGTGATACGGAAGTGTGGCCACCAAACGAGGAGGAATCAGTATTCCAGAAACTAAAACTATCCGTCCAAGAATTCTTAAACAAGCACACTGGAATAGCGTTCACAAAAACGATAGTTGTGGGTAGTTTTCAAGCAGATATCGGGTTAGACAAAATAAGAATAACTTACGAAAAAGCAGAAAATGAAGAACTCCCAACAGAAGAGGTCACTAATTACCAATGGAGCCAAATTCGTAAAGGTTTACTGAATTCAATAGTAAACTCTGATACTCATGAACTATTTGTTCCAATAAATATTCTTAGAATTTATTACCAAACACTAAGTGGTGCCACCAACGAAGACTTAAAAGATCACGATATATTCAAACAAACTGAGTGGCTATTAAAGGAATTGAGTATTGAATATCATAGGAAGGATGATGATATAATAAAGGAAAATTCCGATTTAATGAATTTTATGCCAGATGGTGAAACTGGTGCGGATATATCCGAAAAATTGGAAAAGAGTAGAAACAAAATTGAAAGGTTAAACACAATATTTCAGGCCTTAAATCAAATAGAAAAAGACGTTATCGATGAATTAAAAAAGAAAAATAATGATGATTTAGTAGTAACCGACGAATCGGCCAAAAACTTAGACAAAATAATAATCACCCAAGAGAGCTTGGGTAGCCCTAGTCAAAGTGGGAAAAAATTAGATGTCAAAAAAGATGAATTATGATTGTTATAATTCTCTTAAAGTCAAAAAGAGTGGTTTTTGACAAAATGTGTACTTCCATTTGAATTTAGAATTCCGCAATTTCGTACCTAGGACCAAATTATTTAGAAAGGTTTTGATTGACGTTATACTTACTGAAGAAAGTTCAAACTATTGATTTATAAGATGTGATATGTATTATAAAGCATTTGTCTGTGAAATGATTTCCTGTAATATAATTTGTTTATTTACTTGTAAGCATATACAGGATTAATAGTTTCTACACAGAGAGGATCGTTATTACAACTTCCATATACTGTATTATCTTATTTTACATATTGAAAATTTTAATTAGTCTACGATCCCAATCCAATTATTTTCTTACAGGATGTTAGTAAATTTTAGTTTTTAGACATTTTTATATTTCCCTCAAAGAATTTCTTACTTTGTGTACTTCAAACATATCTTAAATAAGTAATTTATTCTCCTTGCACATGTAGAATACTGTTTTAATTTACTAAATTTTGAATATTGTACAGTGTATATATCAAACCATGTATATTTAAAGTGTTTGTACAAAATTTGTGTAAAATAAGAAGTAAAAGATATCTCAATATTTTTATATTGGTATAGTAAGAATATTGTTAAGTGTAAAGAAAATAAACCTTTATTATTAAGTCTGTTTATTGTTAATTATCGCCTCAAATATAATGTTTGCTAGTACAGTTTTGAATAAATGTTGTTTAATTAAAGGTGGTGCATAACCTAAAAATATTTTGGATTCTGCAGTGTCTAGAAATTAGTTGGACGCGTACTTTATTGATAGAGTTGGCGCTTTCAGGTGGCGCGCCAGCATCGTAGTAAGTATATATGTAACAACAAAAGCGCCGACTCTGCGAAGCGAACAATGACTGCCGATCCTGTTACACCGCGCAGAGTGACAACTCTATTCATTAATTTAAATGAAACAAAATATTATTTTCTGATTCTACGGCAAAAAATAACGTAAAGGTTCGGTAACAGTAGGCGTACGCATTAATTTTTCATATAAGTCAAGATAACGACGATAGTAGTGTAACACTGACAAATCTACTCTTCTTGTTATTCTCCTAATCTCGTAAATTGTCAAAATTAATGTAAAAGTCCTCTAAAATAGGGTATATTCAGAGGTATTTCGAACATCATTTCGTAAATTAAATCCTTGCCCAAACGGTATTAAGTAAATCGTCAGTAAATTTCGTCATATTTATGTCAGCGGTTCTTTTAAGAATAGTCATCTAAATTCAGTCAGCTGGTAGCGTCACTGCGCTCATTTTCTTATGCTATTTCTGTAAATAACTTCCTTTCATCGAAAGGCATCAGAAAATTTATATTTGTATTTAAATCAACAAAATTACCTGTGGAAGTAAACAACCGCCTAGCCGATTTAAACAAAGCAGGATAGGGGCGCCAGAAAAGTCATCAATTCTGGTTAGACTTTCGTTAAGTTAACTAGTGTTCGACTACGGTCTCAATTTCAAAGAAGAAAAGGTTAGAGCAGATTCCTGTAGAGGTCATTATAAACATAATGTTTATATGACATTAGCTTCATTTGAATTCAAGGTTAGTTTATATTTTCAATTCTAAAATTCGTTAATTTCAATTTATTTAATTCAAAATTCACAAGAAAATTGCCCAAAGAGTGTCCAGGAATACTCCCGATCCCGCTAAGAATTTAGATTAATTTAGAAAATTCAAATTTTTCCCACAATTCCCCTGAGAAACATTTCAATATATATAATATCTTTGCTGAATTTTCTCGAATTGTGCCGAGAATACACGATTCGATTTTGCTCGGTGCCATCGCAGCAGTGAAACATTAGCTGTGTTCTTTTTAATGATATTGAAATATCAGTAAAGAGCTGCGCTGAGAGTAACTCAGTCAAATTCACATTCAAAAAGAACGGAAGGCATTGCTCTGTCAAATTAAATTAAATATACATAACCTATCATATAATTTTATATTCAATAGGTTTTTGTTTGCTACAAGTCCTCCTTTACCCTATTAACTGCATATTTTGTGATTCAAAATCACCATATTTGGCGCCGATCTGGTAGCGTTTTGTTTACAAATATTCAGTTCAAAGTTAAAATCGTAATAATTTATTTTTTCCACTACCGGCTACGTAAGTTAGTAATGAAGTCATTACTGCCCTGATTGAAGGTTTATATCACTGCTGTCACAAAATTCTGGGGCAATTCGTATGAGCTCATTTTAACGTTTTTTGAATCTTACCTTTCACTTCATTTTAAGTTGAGCTAGTTCACTTTCTAATCGCCTGCAAAAATTTCAGTTTATAATCACTTAGTTATTTTATAAAAGGAATGTGTTGTTTGTATACTTTCATAAATAATTATTATTAATCACAAAATTCCGAGTATAGCTGGTAAATGTGTAAAACTAAGCTCTTAATTTAATTTAAAATATACCCAAAACTGACATATAAATTTACTGCGTATGTTCAGAAAACACTCATCAAAGCTGCCCCCTCTTTACATATGCTTTATCGGTCCCAAAGAGCAGAACTCTCAAAAACTCTGAGTGAGTGCGTAAAGAAAATACGGTTATCAGCATGCGTTGTTGAGTTCTCAGTTTTGTGGTAAATTTAAGCACTTAAGACTGATACTGTTCTTGAAAAATAGATTAGATCAGCGGAATAGATTCAATTTTATGCGGATGAAAGTTGCGGAGAATATGAATTAATGCAGGGTATGAATACATTACTTACAGTTAGTCCAGATACGAACGGGGATTGCTTCGTAATGGCAACAGCGCATTCTAGTTTCACTGAGAGATCCCATCCAGTGGCAGTATATCATAAAGCGAGCAGCGGTACGCACGCATTGTATCAAACATCGCTCAATCACGTATATTATAAATTCAACGGCTTCTGACAAAATGTGTTACAGAAATACGGCGTAATTTTTCTGTATTCTCAAATTATTTTAGAAAGTACAGTTTCTTATATTCATTTTGTTGCTGCTATGCGTTGTACATAGGAGAACAAAAAAGTAATTCTAAAAAGGAAATAAACAACGATTCTTATAAAACTAAACCAAAGAAAAATAAATTCAATAATTGCAAAATAAATTTGAATTTAGTCAGTTACTTTATTAAGGAAAATCAAAATTAACTTTGAAAATCTTTGTGTTTGCTGCGTTTCAAAACACGTGCTACAGTACTTTATTAACACCGATTTCGCCCAAAATCACCGACTAGAGCAAGGTTCGCCCATCAATTTAATGAACAAACCACACTCTCTCCTCCCGTCAGGATGCATGAGGGATTTGAGGTTGTTCGTTCATTTGTTGGTATTTGCGGCAATTCCCAACACGCAGCTAAATTTCCTAAACGGGCTTTGACGATCCTTTCAATCGTCGAATGCGAAGTAATAGGACGATCCACTCTACGGCAAGTTAGATCTGTTGTGTCAGTAGGAATTTCCGGCAAAATACCATTTAATGATCTGTATCTTCTATGACTGTGAACAATATAGTGTATTCGGGAAACTACGATTTGTTAGAACCTTACGAGCGCACGAACAAACAAAGAATGGCCTCAGATAGGCCTCTCAGACACCGTTACCAGGAGCAGTGCTAAAGCACTATTTGTAGTACTTTTAGTGCTAGTGATCAAAGAAGTTACTTTTAGATGCAAAACGAGTACTTTTTTCATTCGATCGTTCAACTAAAACTTTCGGATGCAAAAGAAATATATTATACGAGGGCTGCCTTTTATATTTCGGGAATAGAAAACAAAAAAAGAAATTAATCATCGCAAATGGCTTTATTGTTTTTCAAAATAGTCTCCATCAAGATCTATACACTTTTGCATGCGTTTAAAACCCAAATTTTGAAGCACTTTTGTCACTCCAACGGAGGTACCTCCAAAACATGCATTTTAAACGCATCCCGCCCCCGGCGTTAAAAAACGTTGCCTTTTTTATTTTTGATGTGCGGGAAAAAAGAAGAAGTCATTGGATGCCAAATCAGGGCTGAGGGGATAACCACCAATTCGATTTTTTTGGCCCTAAAAAACTTTTATTTGACCCGATGGGGAACCGCGTTGTCCTGGTGGAGAACGTGCGCCTTCGGCGGTTGGTTTCTTTTTTCCGAAGATTTCTACAAATGGTTGGTACCATTCAAAATTTGACCGTCCGACGTTGCACTAACGGTACAGTTGTCACATGTCTGGTTTTTCCGAAAAAACAGGAGACCATTTGTTTCGAAGTGCTTCGTGCACAAACAACTTTTCTTGGATTCGGCTCGTCTCTGAGGACCCATACTTTCAACTGCTGTTTAGTTTTTTCGGGGTTTAAAAATGTTATCCAACGCGAAAAATTTTTTTGGAGCCCAAAAATTCTGCAATTTGAATGTTGGGGCCCCCTAATGCCGGTGCCTTTTCTTCGATAAGTCACATGACCATCCTGCAATATGAGTTCATGTACAGCGTCGATGTTTTCTGGAACAACTACCGATTTAGGACAACCTTCACGAAATTCGTCACTGAGCGAATCACGGCCACAATTGACTTCCATATATCATTGATATATGATGGTTTTTGATAGTGCTTCGTCGGCAAAAGTCGAATTCAGTTCATCCATGCACTGTTGTTGCGATAATCCACGTCGAAAGTTGTAAAAAATTATCGCACGAAAATGTTCACGACTTAATTTCATGTTTTTACCGAGATAATTTTTTCAACTTACTGTAAACAACACAAACAACGCCTGTACGTCAAAACGTTCTGAGTAAAGTATACCGACAAAAACTCGAACTTTACGACAGGGACGTCGGCTGGTAGATGGCAGCACCAGGATAGTCCAGTCCCGAAATATAAAAGGCAACCCTCGTACCTATTATCTTCCTTTTTTATACATGTAAATTTGCTTATCAAAATTTGTAGAAAAATGCTTATAACATTTGCGTCTTTTCTCGTAATCACCTTAATACACATTAATATGTACTGGACGAGAATTATTTTAATATCGTTTTGAACAGAAAATAAAAACAAGGCGGTGGAAAAAGATATAAATTAAATGTATTACTAATTTGGCGTAATAAAATCCTAAAAAATAGGCGGTTAATTCGTTATTTGAAGAGGTCAAATGATGTGGTTTGGGTAAATACATGATATAAATGGAATGTGAAAGCAGGTGAAATTGGTACAATTTAGAAATTTTTTGTACTTTTTTTGGTCTTGCTAAAGTACTTTTATGTTGGTACACCTGGCAACGCTGCTCTCAGAGTTGTAGCTCTGAGTTACGCGCAGTGTGGTTGGCCGTTACTACCATATCGGTGGTAACGGGCTGGCCGGCGGGGATAAATGCAAGGATGCCAGATAGCATTACGTACAATATATCTCGCACACCAGTGAAACCGAAGGTTGGTAGAATACATTTGCTCTAAAAGTTATCTCAGTTCCTATCTTGCAATACTTGACCAAAAGTTTGTGGACGGAGGGGTGAAGGGCGCATATTTTGACGTCATTGGTAGTAATATACAGTGAAATATCTTTCTCAGGGGTTTTTACTCAGATTTTGTTAAATTTTCTAAATTAACCTAAATTAATTTTGAATGAATTTGCAACTTAGTAAAAACAAATTAACGAATTTTTGAGATTTTAAAATTAACTAACCTTTAAACTTTCGAACGACGCCAATGTATATAAACACTCTGTTTAAATACACACCACAGGAACTGCCTGTTCTGGATATTTAGTCCCATTTACTTTTCTAATAATTACTTTGAATACACCACGAACACTTATCTTTGGATTGGATTCACGACAAACTTTGATTCAACCAAGGCCGAATAAAGATTAATGATAATTTAGGGCGTCGCTCCTCTTTCATTTATTTTAAATCGCGAAAGACCGGCGATTGTTTTCTTTCACAGCCAATTTTGATAATTTGCCCAAATATAAACTAACTTTTCGATGACTTTCAATCAAAATGATATTAGTATGCGAGAACGAATGCAGTGACTTAACCGGGAGGTTGTTTGTTGATGATTCTGTGGTACGAATTGTCACCAACAAGCTTTAAAATAGAAAATCCACTGCTAATTTATAGAAACCTTTCAGATAAAGATTTAATTGACGAAATATTATCTGTTGTGCTTTGAAATTTACGTTGTTGCTTATTCCAGACGATTTTTACATTAATTTGGAAGAAATACTTGAATAGAAAACTTAATAAACGAGTAGATTTGTCCATGATACCCCACACTCGTCATTATCTGGATTTATAATTAAATTCTACCGTCCTCGCCTCAAGGACGGTTGGCTAAGGGGGGAATGGTAACGCAAAAATTACCAATTATCCCCGCAAGAGGGGTATTTGGTTGCAAACGAGTGGCCAGCCTGACATTTACTTCAGTACCGATATGACAAGAGAAGTTGTTGTCGTCGTAAATACAACGTTGAACATAACATAACATAACAGATATACTTGTTTGTAACAACGGTTAAATTGACGGATCTCATATGTTCTATATTACACTACCACTGACGTCATTGCGTACGCTATTTTTGAACTGTGACCATCTTTAGAGTAAATGTGAATCAAACACCTTATATTTGAAAATATTTTATGTTACATATTTAGTAATGTTTATCTAATGCTTTATGAACGTTATTTTGCCAAATGAGATAATTGCATAGACTTCTTTAGTGTAAAATTTCATTGATTGATTTTATGAATGTTATTTCTAGTCTTATTTCACAACATCAATTAAGAGCTAATGGTTTCAAGAATATATTTTGTCGGCAAATATTTTTAAAAATTCACATCTACAAAAATATGACATAAATTTGCTGTGAGGTATAGTAGGAAGTATGAAGCATTTAATCCGTTATGAATTGCATGTGTTGGCGTGGGTTGTAAACAAGTTTTTCATATCAAATAATGTATCTTGCAACTTCTTGGCGAATCTGTGGCAGTCCTGAAAGTATAAAAATATGATATATAACTGACAATGATTTTTCTTTAAAAAATGAATATATACGCGCAGTATTTCTATATGATAAAATTTATAACCGAAATGCTTTCTTGAAAGTTAAGTTGTTACCGCTAGTTTTTTTAATACAACTTTCAGATAACGAGATTAATCAAATTGTTTAGAAATTTAAATAATTACCACGCTTGATATGACTATAAGTATAAATATAGAATTGTTATTAACTGTAAGCGGTTGCCCTTCTTTAAAAAATACTGGAACGATTTTCATCTGGATTGCACGTATCTATCGTTTTTTTTTTCTATAACTTAAACACAAGAACATGTATGTATAAAAAATCCTTCCGGTCCTGTACCGATAGCGTATACGTGTTTACAAATCGCTTCGAAATTTAACTCAAATTGGGCGGTTTCGGGCCGGTTGGTATACTAGTGATAGAAGTGAGTAGTGCGTCAAAAGTTAATATGATTGAAAAAAAAGGTAGGAGATTCATTATAAGTAACACACAGAAAGCGTTATGCTGGGAGGAACATAACCTCCAAGGAGTTGATTCGGATTATTGTTCTCATCACGGTAAAGTAGGCGAGCGAAAGTAAAACGGAGTCGGCTTTAAATATTTGCGAAGAGAAAAATAAAGTACATAAGGCGAAAGAGGACAAGTTAGATAAAATAATGGAGATGCTAGCATTGTTAATACAAAAAATGAAAGAGATAAAAACAGAGTAGAACGAATTCTTAAATACCTATAAAACTGAAGAAAATTAGAAAAAACTAGAAGAAATTAGCAGTAAAATAGAAGCTCTAGGGAAATACAAAACGATATTTTCATACAAGGTATGAAGGTTGAAGGAAAAGTAGATAAAAGGGAAAATCAAGGGATTTATAAAAGTAAATATGGTAATTGACGTTGCAATAAACACGGCGAAGAAAATCAGAAACAGAAGAAAACACAAATGAGGAGAAAGTAATGATGAACGACAACAAGCTAAGAAATATGAGAAATGGAAAAGTCCGTGTTAATGAAGATTTGTCCGAACACGAAAGGAAAATTCAAAAATGGTAAGGATTAAAGCAAGGGAACGGTCAACAGTCAAACCTGAAACCTGGAAATTCGGAGCAACCTACAGGTTAAGACAGGATATCGGAAATTAAATGGAGAAGAATGGAATTGGGATAAAGAAAATGAAAGATTCCATACAATTAATTATATTAAAGCAGGCGATTCAAAAAACGGAAAAAAACTAGAAACAGTAAAAACTAAGGACGAACAATGTAAACGACTAAGTGTGATGCTGGAAACGGAAAGGCACTGATGAGCAGAAAAGAAAAGATAGAAGGGGACATAAAGGGCAATAGTAAGCTGGGTGCATGGAATATTAGTCTAGCCAAAAACGAAGTGGAACTAGTTAACGAATTTGAAAGAGCCCGTTTAGAAATATTAATAGTACTAGAAACTGAAAAAAGAGGAAATGGTATTATCGAAATGGAAAGTCTACATTTATTAATATGGAGTGGCATAGAAGAAAAGAAGGAAAAGCAGGAAAAGACGAATAGAATTTACTATATAAAGAGAAAACAGATCTGCAATAAGAGACCTTAGCTACAGGAAAAGAAGTCACTTATATATGGATATGGAAAAAGCTTTCAACAGTGTACCGAGAAAGAAAATTTGGGAATGCCTGGAGGAAAGAAATGCGAATACAAAACTAATAAGAAGCATCTCCTGATGAGATGCTTCTTTAGCCGGCAATATGCAGTCAGAATTCGAGTAACCCATGACGTCCCTTCTGACGAAGGGCGGTACCTAGTTCTGATTCTTTTATAAAGCGCAGACACAGGTGATCGAATGGTGGTCGAACCAATGATAGAGCTCTGTGGCAGTTTAGTATCAAGTTATAAATATGTATCACATTTTTTACCGTTTTGTGCGCGTAACACAAAAATAACAAACTCAAATGATTTTATTGAATGTGTGACCGTTATAATGTGAAAATTGGGGAAATATCTGAGGTATAACACAGAGACATAATGATTTCTACAATTATTTCTTTCATCTGGTGTCTAAAATATTTGTTTATATATTGTTTTGGTTATTATCTACTTACCGTCACTTTACTACTTTTCTTGTTTGATATATGAAAAAAAATCGAGTCCTCACCAGCTATTATGTAAGAAACACCATAACCATCGTCAGTGACCGGTCCAAACCCACCACCTGATCCTATACATTCTGGATATTTTTTTAAATCTAAACCAGTTTGGCCGAGAGGACTTTGTGAAGTAGATAATCTCCAAGGTTCACTTAATACTTCTTGAAGGAATGGAGAGTCTACTTCTAAGTATTTAGATACTACATATAGACAAAATAAGTGCCTATCTACGCCTTTACCGCACATAGCATCCACGTAACTTCTCTGTAAATTTATATTAATTTATAAATAATATTCAATGAGAAGGAAAGAATACGTTTCTTACCTGATGTTTTTCGCAAGCCACCCGCAACAACTTAATTTTTTCTTCTATGGTACTTTTTTCATTTTCCATTGCCCGAACCCACGCTGCTGATTCGATACTACAAGATCTAACAGTTTCAGTCCTACCATCTCTATACAGTCTAGTCATACACGCTTCATAGGTTAAACAAAACTTGCCAGCATCTCTATAATAAACTAGTTGTAATGCCATCTGAATGTAAGCATCAGGACTAACGCGGCAAGTTTTAATGAAGCCTTTTCCGTACTGATCGTAACCGTATATTTTCAAATCTATATCATCAATTAGTAGTTGTGCATTTTTCGCTGCATTTTCAATTTGCGCTATACTATCAGGTGTAAATTCCCATTGTAGATGGATCGGTGAAGGTGGGGTTTTTTCGATTTCACCTACTATATCACCATTTTCCTTAAACCTACGGGAAAGAGAAATACACAAAGTATGTAATTCCTATAGCATACATAAGTTAATATCATTGACAAACCGTTAAAAAACAATACGTTAAAAGAAGTAAAATTAACATCTGCATGGCTTATAAATCTTCTATAAAAGATTCTTCGTCATTTATTATGTCAATACAAATCATCAAATTATTATTACTGTTAGTATATCAATTACCACGAAAACTTTTAGCAGACGTAAAAGCAATTGTTCTACATACAAAGCTGAGAAAATTTACCTATTCCCGAGTTCTTCAGTCATCATAAACTCCCAAATTTGTGTTGAAATTGGACCATCACCCCTACAAAAGTTGGAATTAGCTAGAATGTGTTTTTATTAGGTACACGAATGAACATTCATTGAGTTAAGTTAATGATTTTATATTTCATAATATTATGAATCTTATATATGTACTTACCACGTATGTTCACAGTTGACTCCCATCTAAAAAAGCGAAAATAGTGTAAATAACGATATAACTGACTTTTGTGATGGGTTACTATAGTAGAGCAGGGTTCCGCTGAAGTATCGGAAAGCTTCTGTGAAAAAATGTCAACAGCCAAACTTAAACTGGAACTTAGAACATGCTCAAAACTTTTTGATTTTCATACGACATTGAAGTATAAATATAAAAACGTAGGAATCAACTAAATCATAATAAGCTGTTAGACAGAGGTAAATTACACTAGAATTTAAGGAAATACACTTTCAAATTAAATACACTACCCAAAATAATCAAAGGAAAACTTGTTTTCATCTCAGTAACTTTTTTAGTTCTGATAAAATGGAAATCTTATAAAGTTTATCTTAAAAAGTCACATTTTATTCGAATAAATTTGAAAAAAACAAAAATTTTTCATATAATTTTTGAGATAACGATAGCTATTCAAAGAAACTAGAAGAAATAAAATGAATAACAAATATCCTGCTTGTATAACTTAAAGTTTCTTTGAAGAATTGTGGGTCACTAATAACGTGTGTCTTCTATTAGCACGAATATTGCTTGACCTCTCCGAGACATGCTTCGCACGAACTTACGAATGTCTTCTTCGAGTATATTCTCCCATTCTTTCCTGTCGGAGAGTCTGAACATAACGGTTATAAAATAACAGATAGTTAAATAACGACCTATCCCTAGTTACTAGTCGGCTACTGTGTAGACTCTATACTGTTATCCCGCTGGGAAAATAACAGGTATAGCACGGTTGATTTCGGACTGTTGTGAACATATCATCGACCGCCGTTGCGGCGTACTCAACTGCGTAGCCGCTGTTTATTACAGATAATAGTTACAACTCCCCTAGAAAAATAACTTATCAGATCACGTATCTACATAAATATCCTCTCGAACGGTTATTACGGCGGTAGTCGACATCGAGTCGGACGTTTATTATGGACATATTTTCTAAATAATTGTATGTATTGGAATTACCAAATGTAAAATAAAAGACCGATGTTATATAAAAAATTTACTTATAAAAACTAAAAATAAAACCGTTATATTTATTATATAGTATTTAAGCACACAGATGTTCTCGCATTTTGAAGATTAACTAAGATTAAATATTAAAAAAATAACAGTAGGATCAGTCAAAATGGTGGAAATTAAACGCTGCTGTAACAATGATTGCAGTGAATCTGATAGTACAACAGTAAACAGTTTATCACATAATTTATTTTAATCTATTAGTTTATAATTTATCTACAAAAAAACGCAATAAAATATTTATATTACAAAAAACTTCTAAATTTAAACTTTAGCGTGCTGTAAGATCAGCAGTTGCACATGTGCTATGTGGAATCACGATGCGTTATCGTGTAGAACTGTAGACTACGAAATAACGCTAAACCTGTTATTTTGCAACCGTTATTTCAAAATAACGATAACGGTTGAAACTGTTATTTTAAAATAACGATGTTTCCCATCACTACTAGTAACCAAAGCTGGAGATACTCCAAAACCGAACGATGCGACTTATGGCTGGTTCGTACGAAATGAACAAATTCGCAGCGACCTACAAGTACCCACGCTCAGGGAGTATCTCCAGAGCTTCTCCAAGAGCGCATGGAAGAGAGCCAATAACCCCTTGATTAAGGCAGTGGTTGAGCCGCAGACCGTCTGCCACCCAAAGTCCGGGTGCTTCGGGTCCACGACCGGCTACCACATTGAAGTGGGCTACCACATCGACTCCAGGACGGCCCGACCTCGATAGCAGACAGCGTTAGATATATGATTAAGACCACTTGACAAGTGTAGGTGATCGATCGGAAAAAAAGGAAGGTAATAATACACCGAGTGCGTGTGATAAAGTATCAAAGAGTTGTTGAATATTTGAATGTTAACTTGCAATTGGGGGAAGAAAACAGCATGGAAACCAATTTTTTTATTGATTGTGCATAAATTGAGAAAAAATAATGTAATCCATATTGCCATTTCATTACTGCAAGTACAATTGAGAGTAAAACTTATTTGCATCCTTAAACATTTCGTACTCACCTTGCCATTACTACCAACGCATAAAGTGAATGACTTATCAAACCATCGATCATAACCTTTTCCATGAAGAAGAATTTTTCCATACCTATCTAGTTTTTCAGGATGTTTCTACGAATTAAAAATTATTTAGTAGTATTTGTATTTCCTCCAATATCTAATAATTTACAGGATCGTATAAATAAGGCTCATCGTCTAACGACAAAAAGAAAGCAGCTTTTTCAATGGCGTCCAGAGAAGTTTTATTAACGCCATTATTAAAGAAGCATCGTCTTATTTTCGCCCATTCGGTGCGATTACCAGCAGTTAATGCTGCCAATTTTTCTTCGCCAGGCTGGGGTAAAGATATGTCGTCTAGAATTTGTTGAAATTGTCTAAAAAGAAATACTTACAGATACCAACAAAAAAGCAACATTTTAATGAATTCACAATTTCGCAAATATTGAACATAAAAAAGTTACGTACTCCTGAATCTCCCTTGGATTCAATATTCTATTTGTTTTAATGATAACCTTAAAATATCTTCCACGATGATACACAGCGATATGACTAGAATTTTTCCAATGTACTATTTGATCAGTTTCGATTCCGGGTATCCTTGTCGTATTGTACACTCGTTCGTACTGTGATGAACATAGCGGAATGCAGTCGTGAATCATCAATGGTTTAAGTTCTTGTCTTTCAATCATTCTTCTGAATTGAAGACTAGCGCTAACAATTGAAGCTGCCCTCGCAGCTTGATTTGTTGTGGTTTTCTTAGCAAGTGCATCCATTCCATAAAAATTGGAATTGATCATAAGAGGTGATCTTCCTCGCAAATAAACATATTCTTCCCACCAATCAGACACATAATTTGTAGACCACCATGATTTTAAGATGAGATATTTTTGAAGTTTCCTACCGATACCCTTCTCAAATTCCTCTCCTAATTTTGTGATTCTTTCATACCTTTCATCGTCCAATAATGGTCGTACCGATTGTAAATGCTAAAAAGTATAAAGTGTATACAAAACGTATTAAGTATTTTACTATTCCTCTACACATACTCTAGTCAATGTTTGCTTTAATGACGGTAGAGGTAATTTTGGAATTGATCCTTGTAAACTGTGTAATTTTGGTTTATTCCATAAACTGAGAATGCGAACTATGCTAAACCAAAGCTTGGTTTTGTTCGATACGGGTTTACCTCTAGTTTCGTACATCCATCCCTTGTACATAAACAATAGCTTAAGAATGTATCTAATCGTGTATATCACGGCAATCCATATAAACATTGCCGCTATTGCGCTACCTACCAATTGCCATTTTAAATCAGTTCTAAAAAAACAATAGCTTTAGCAAAATTAATCAAAGAAACAAATTAAATTGTATGCAATGATATAGATTAGAGGACATTACAATAAATATATAATGAAAAAAAAATGTATATAGCAGGTGCTAATGAAATGGTGTTCCGTAAAAAAAACAGAAACATTTACGAAACCTCACATTCATTTTAACGTAATTGAAATAATCAATTATTATAGTTGGGTACCGAAACCATAAATTTGACTTTTGTTAATTTTATTTAATATTATTGGATATGTGCACATATAATGCACATAAAAAATGGCGAGGTTACCTTACCAAAGAAAAATGAAAATGAAGGTGAGTTGTTTCATAAGGACAATAAAGAATGAAGTTCGATTGAATGAATTTGTGATTTTCTGTGGAAAACTATTAATTGGGTGTAAAATAATTTGAAAGCAGTGTTCAAGCATATTGTAAGACCCTCAAGTGCCGGGTCTTATTTAACACCTGCGAGATCTTTCTATTGTAGGTTTATGGTGGAATAATAAAGAAGATGACACCTCAATGTAACCTTTAGTTAACACCACGTATTTCAACAAAATATCTTTAGCCTGTAACATCGTCCCAGCAGACTCTACTATAACCCTCATCTCCCTCTCAACTATACCATTTTGTTCCGGTATATAATTTACTGTTGTTGGATGAATATTCCCATTCCTACCACGTACATCTTGAATTCCTTTGTTAACAAAGTCCTTGCCATTATCAGACCTTAATCTTTTTACTAGCATATTTTAAAAATCTATACCTACAGTCTTTAGTGAAATTTTGTCACAGAAGTAACGCAACTCATCCTCTCCAGGTTTCTTAACAAACTTTTCCTTTCCATGTCTTTTGCACATATTTACATCGCTATTTTGAACACTATTCTTCTTACGTATGCCTCGTCTGTTTTCTGCAAATAACGCTGCCGATGGATCAGTCTCGTCTGTATTATTGCTCCTTTCTTCTTCAACAAGAAGTCCCGATACTAGTTCCTTTACATTCTGGTCCTTTGAAGATATGAATTCCCATACTGAAGTGAAATACTTATATTTTTCTGGTAACGCCATCAATATTTTTGTGATGGTCATATTCTCCGAGAGCTCTTCAGCCATGCTTTTAAGCTGATTTACCAACAATAGGCACAGAACCGTCAAACAGTGAATTAAAGAACTTTTGCTGCATCGGGGGAATGTTAACTTTCGACCTTGGTTCAAGTATCGTTTGCAGTTTCTCGCGCATATCTACATTCAGTTTGCATGTCAATAGACCTTTTCTTCTAACCTGGTAAGGATGATCTCTTATGCTTTCGAGTCTTTTCATCCCACCCCTTGATGTTCTCAGTAAGCTCGTTTTGTTAACGGTCCTACTTCCTATTTCTAATAAATTTTGTGAATTTAAAATAACTGTTATTTGAAACTTTCAAGTTGCCCAATTTTTTCCATTTAGTTTTATAATTTAGGATCCCATCTTTACCACGTTCTACCACTAACCTAACTTTTTCTGTACTATTTTCTCTTCCCTATTCTGCTGGTCTCTAAGCTCATAACCTATTGTAGGTTTTTGGTGGAATAGTAAAGAAGATAGTACATCAATATAACTTTTATTTAACACCTCGTGTCTAAACAAAATAACAATATAACTACGAACACAGTGAATATACTTTTGCCACTTTTTTAATGTTGCTTACTTATACACGTTGGCCCAGATCTCACCGGGGTGCGAGATATATTGTACGTAGCGCGGTCTGGCATCCTTACATTTATTCCCGCCGGCCAGCCTCGTCGCGCGCAACTGCCGTAGCTCTGAGAGGCCTATCTGACGCATTCTTTGTCTGTGCGCTCGTAAGGTTCTAACAAGGGATCGTGGATTTCGAATACACTATAGTTTTACAACCATAGAGAAGATACAGATCATTAAATGGCATTTTGCCGGAAATTCCTACCAAAGCACGGCCGATCTATTTGCCGTAGAGTACGTGAATCGTCCTATTCTTTCGCATTCAACGATTGAAAGGATTGTCAAAGCATTTAGAAAACTTGGCTGCATGGTCGGGAATTTCTGTAAACGCCAACAAATAGACGAACAGCCTCAAATCCCTCTAATGCATCCCGAGCGGGAGGAGAGGGAAGTGAGGGTTTGTTCGTTAGTTGAAATGGGCGAGCCTTGCTCTAGCTGGCAAATTGCAAACAAAATCGCTGTCACTAGAAGTACTGTGAAACGTATTTTGAAACGAAACAAATATAAAAGATACAAAGTTCAAAATTGCCAGGAGATTTTTCCCTTTAATAAAGTAACATTGTTAGAATTTCAATTTATTTTGTATAATTATCAAATTTATTTTTCTTTAGTTTAATTTTTTAAGAATCGTTGTTTATTTTCCTACTTTTTCGTTCTCCTACATCGCATAACATGAATATAACATAATCTGAGAATACAGAAAAATTACGCAATAATTCTGTATAAACACATTTTGTCAGAAAGCGTTAAATTATAATATTACGTGATTGAGCGGACATGCGTGTTTATAATATGCGTGCGTACCGGTGTCCGCTTTATGATGTACTACGACTGGAGTGAGATTCGAATGCGCAGTTGCCATTCGCAAAGGCAATACCCCGTTCATATCTGGACCAACGTGTATATCTCAGTAATGTGGTGGATGCACTATATTATTACAACGATTTCCGCGCTGCTTTCATTGTTACCACATTTTTCAAGAGGACCTGGGACAAGACAAACCACTCTGCAAATCCGCTCCTGGCTAGGATTGTTGGGAACCCTCAGGATCGGCCCTCTTCTAGACGCCAAGTGTTGTGGGTAGCCGATAGAATTCTTGGAGATGAAAAGTTAGGACGTTGAGTGTTGTAGTCGACGCATAGAGGAAACAAGTTATTACCCGCTTCCAACGTCATTCACAATAGTGATATAACAACGATAAATACTTCCGCAGAGCTTTGTCTGTATAAATGGGATAAAAGAGTTAATAAGCCAGCGCCTAGCTCTAGAGAGACGAGGAAGACCTTGAGCATACTGTTTAAGAAATTCAAAATTGCTGTAACATTCATTGGTCGTTAAATTGAAATTAGGGATTCTAATATATGCATGTAGCAAAATTCCACTAGTAAGAAAACAATCAATGAGAGATAACGATCATTACTTTAATATCTAATTAAATATTTCATTAGGTACATTACAGTGCTTACTCTACATCCAATACGTATAAAATAATGTACAGCATTCAGTTAGCAACAGAAATACATATGTAATCCATTGTTATCAATGGCAAGCAACGTCAGTTGCTATATCCTTCACGTGTTACAAAATGAAAAAAGAATTGCGACTGAAATTTCGTACAACGTTCTGAACGAGCTGACGAAATGACTAACAAGTATACGAATTGCAGATATTAGAGGTTAGATTTAGGCGAATGGTTTTCATGCACTTGTAGTAGACAACTTACCCAGGTAAATAGGGCATCATTTTTTCAACTAAATCGTATGGTATTTTATATCCTGAGTAATGTATAGCCATTATGATGGACATAAACATCCACAAGGTCCACAAACGACCTGGATAAACACCGTTATGTACATTGTTCTGAAATCAAAGTAAATTGTTGAAATAAGCATTAGGTCTGTGATTGATTGTAAGGTATGTGAAGGTAATATCGCCACGCTAAGGTTAAGATTTTTTGATTTTGTAATGAAACATATTATACAACAAATATTTGCGGCAATTTAGTAATTTAGAACGTCTAGTTTAGCTTTTCTGCATTTCTAAAGCCGTCTTTTAACGATATTTCCAACCTCCAATTAGTAATATCGCTGACCTATGTTGGTAATATCGCCAGACAGTAAAAGCACGTTAACGTTGCTGATTTACATACAAAACACCATAATTCAAAAAAATATATATTTATTATTTTTCTCAAATATAATAGTAGGTAATATTTATGAACAATATAGACATATATACGGCTCAATTTTATCTTCCTTTGTTAATCCAAGGCACTCGTCATGTAGATAGCAGCAACAAATAGTACATAATCGCATGTCAACTACTCTATCTTCCTTACATGCCTTATAAAACCAGCTTTCCGTTTTATTTGAAAAACCTTTTTATCATAGCTTAGGTACAGACGGTTTCTTCCTCGTATTGGTTGTAGAAGTGTTTTTCTCCCTATAATCCGTGTCAAAAAGAGCTTTCGTCACAACCTGTGCTTTACTATTGATGGCTGGTTTTCTCGTTGGTCATGTAGATTTTTATACCGTATATGGAGCGCCCAGCATATCCGAAAATGAAGTGTTCAAGATATTTATCGTATCTGAATTTTCGTTATCGCCATCTACTTTATCCGATGTGTTCATGTCACTTATTTCTGTATCCTCAGAATCACTGCTACTCGTGAACTGTAGTGCATGGCGTTTTCTAGATGCATCTTGTGTGGCTAGAATAGTTTTTGATGTACCAGGAGGCGGTGTTATGATCCGAGGTAAAGGTTCATCAGTTAAGCTCTCGCTCAGGGAAATTCTGGTAGTCAGTTACACTGCTTGGGGCAAATGCATCGATAGGTATCTCATCCGGATTAAACGGATAGATTCCTGCTGCTGAAAATCCAGATTTGATATTACTTGGTGTCATAGATTTATCCCATACTACCGAAAATATGTTTCCGAAACGTTGCTTTGTTATTGAACGCTCTCTGTTTTGGGTCCAGTATTTTAACACCTCATCATCCCAGTAATGTTCAAAAGAGCGAAAAGCGGCCTTGTCCATTGGTTGCAGCTCATGTGTAGTATTGCTGGGTAAGCAAAATAAAATGATACGAAGCTCATCTGCGACTTCGACAGTAGAGTGATCTAGATGAGAAGAAGCACCGTCAAAAATTAAGGGGCAACTGTGGTCACTTGTTTTGTATTTTGCAAAATGGCGTAGCCAATTCTTGAATGTCTCAACAGTCATGCTGCCTTTGGGTGACATTAAAGCAGTACCGCCTGGAGGCAATGAATCTGTTCATTCTGGTCTTAACCGTTTTCCTTTAAATAAAATGAAGGGTGGAATTGCAGTACCCATTGCGTTACCACAGGAAACTATTGTATATAACATTCTCTCCATGCTCATTTGATATTACATGCACTCGTTTGGCTCCTTTCTTTGCTAGAACCGTTTGTTGGTGATGCAACGTTAGACGACAGCCTTTTTCGTCCATATTATATATACATAGGGGTTTATCCATAAGATCCTCTTTGATTAGTATTTCTCGAAGTTTTTCAAAATGGTCATTAGCAATGAATTTATTTAGTTTTTGTTCTCTAGCAGGATTCATATTCTGAGCTTTGCGGTTTCTAATTTCTTGATGTCGTTTTAGAAATCCCTTGAGCCAATAACGACCTGCCATATTTTTTTCGCTGGATGATTACTTGTTCTATTTATAGACAATCTGCCATCTCTAACGGCTATTATGGCATTTTGCATATTTTCTTCTTGCCATTTTCTCCTTATTCCACGGTTCTTGTATTTAGGCATCGTATCGGTCTCCTATTATTAGAAAAGGAATCTATTAGTTGTGTGTAATAAATAAAGGTTTTCATTTACTTATTTCAACGTTACCTTCGTAATATTGTTGGTAACAACGCCATGACGTTATTGCTCTACAGGCTCCTTGGCGATATTACCAACAGAACATGTGATAACGTTTATATTTACTTTACTGAAGCAACAAAAATTTGTGTGAAATTCTGAATGTTCTATTTTATTCTCTAGGATACAATGTACAAATTAGTGAATTAAAAAAGTATTACTTACCAATAATGCCGCCACAAAGCAATATGTGGCCAATACGTAAAATTATAATACACTTCATCTATACACAACACTGGAAATGGACTCTCGCGTATAACGGTAAATAAGGTAATGGCGTCACCAAGAGTACACATGTTATCTATCGCCTAGAAATTGAATTTGCAGAGAAATCGCAAATTGGGGTATTACCGACCTGGCGTTATTACCTTCACATACCTTATAAAAGTTTTTTGTTCGAAGAGAATTTACACCAACCCTATCTTTTAGAGAAATCTACGCAGGGTCAGTCAAGAAATTGTATTTTCACATTATAGCAGAAAGACGGGAGAGTCGGAGTAGTAGGAGAGAAAAACCATTAGCAACATCTTTCACGATATGGATAGTACTGTGTTATACCGTCAAATGTATTGTCATAAGTAGAGTTTGTTAAAAAAGGTGGTACCGGGTGGCAGTAGCGTAGCGATAGCGGCGTGGGTAGGGGTAATTTTCAACTCGTAGTCGATCTCGACAGTACCGCGAGAGAGTTCAAAGCGACAGTACGCTGCACGCCAAATAAGTACGCGGAGATGGGACGCCCAAAGGATATAACGTTTCCTTCAAATGGGAATAAATATCTCAGGCATTTCCCTGGATTAGAATATAGAGGTCCCCATATTTATTGCACAATATGCAATAGCGGACTGCTAAGTCGCGATAGGTTTGAATGTAGAAAACATTGTAAAAGTAAACGTCATGTATTGTATTTAAGAAACAGTATTCCATACTGGCAATTTTTATATGATTTTATTTTTATGTTAAATGTGTGCAACATCCCACAACATCTAGTATCTAATGAACACTTTCGTCTTTTTTGGGCTAAGTATGTACGTTCCCTCATGGAAGCTGCCAACATCTATGCAATTACGATACAATTTACCACGTGTGCAAGGTACAGTAAAGGAATGTATAAAAGACGAGTTGAGAAATAAGAAAATCTGCCTATGTGTGGATGAAACAACTGATGCTCAGAAACACAGCGTCATTCATGTTGTAGCGCGTCCTTTAAAACGTGATGGTCCACCAGCTTCATTGTTGTTATCCAGTAAAAGGATTCAGAAAACTAATGCTGAAACCGTTGTCAAGATAATAAAAGATTCGTTGAGAGAATTTTGTATCACAGGAACCCAAGTCACAATGTTCGTTATTGACGGAGCCGCAACAATGCTGAGAGTCGGTAGGATGTTGAAAATATACTTTCCGACTCTTCTTCACTACATGCCTCATACACGCATGTCACCTCGTAGCAGAAACCATTCGAAAGAAGTATCCGATGGTGGATAAGTTAATAGCATCCACCAAAAAAGTGTTCATTAAATTTCCCAAACACATCCGTGTATTCAAACAATTGTGTCCGAAATTACCACCACCACCTCAGCCTGTAATAACGCGATGGGGAACATGGCTCCAGGCAGTATCTTACAGAAATATTTTTCACAAGTGAAAAATGTAATCTTGAAACTAGATTCAAATTATTCTGCAGCAGTTCGAGATAGTCAGCAACTTTTTTCCAGTTCGGACGTTCAACAACAAATAGATGAAATTTCCATGAACTATTCTGAAGTTGCACAAGCTATTGAGCAATTAGAAAACAGTTACTTATTTGCACGAGACGCACTAAATTGCATAAACAATTTACAAGCTGCTCTAGAAAACTTGACGAACACTATAGGAATCGATGTTGCTCAAAAATTTGGTGCAATTTTAACGAAATATCCCGATTTACAAAAGGTTCGGTCTATAACTGAAAATCAAGAGTGCCCAGATGAGGAAAAGGAATATCTGACATTTGCAAATCTTACTTCACTGGATGTCGAACGATCATTTTCGAAGTACACGACAACGTATTCACAACACTGTCGACTGCTGATTGAATCGACAATGGAAGCGTTGCTGATGTTGCAATTCTACGCAGCTTACCAGAGCGGTTGCTAATTGCCACAGTGGACATCAAGACAACAGGAAAAGGTAACAATATTATTTTTAAGGTGGACATCAAGACAACAGGAAAAGGTAACAATATTATTTTTCACTAATATTGTATATTACGTACCTACTTTTATGCGGTGCGCCACTGCCGGTACCACCTTTTTAACAAACTAGTCATAAGCGAGCGTCGATGTTAAAGAACACAATACTTGTTATTTTAATTTTTTATAAAAATAGGGACATTTTTATATCTACTTCGGATATAAAACTTATGTAGTAATGACTAATGACCAGAGTTAGTGAAAAATATGTGCTACGTCACAAAAGTAGCCCCACCACTTTTTAATCTTCCGCCCATTCCGCGTTCAATGAAATAGTGGGGCGCATTAGAGTTCGATATGCCGCTTAGATTCAACATCCGGCAAGAACGCGTTCATGTATTTAATGAATTATTTGCGTAAATAATCATTAATTTCTCGATATTCTCTTTTGTAAAACGACATTGTTTTGATGAGAAAAAATCTCTAAATTGTGAAAACGTTCTTTCAACATCTGCACTACCTAGCGGAGGATGAAAATATTGTTTAATTTCATTTTCACCGGTATTTTTAACAAATTCTTTCAATTTATCAGAGTTTTTTTTTAAATGTTACTATTTTTTGTTTTAACTCAGTGCTAATCTCACGGAGAATATTTAACGTTTGAATATGGGATTCTAATTTAGGGATAACATCACTTAAAGATAAATTTTCGTTTTCAAAATATTTTATTGTCGATGGCAAATGAAGGAAATGTTTTTCGACATATTGTAGTTATCGATATAATTTCGGATTTTCAAGAATTTGTTTACACTCGACAATACTGCGAGCATCGTTTTTTATGAATAAATGAAGCCGCTTCTACCATGTACACTGCCAACAACATATATCAGGACAAAGTGAGTTCTGCGCAGGCTACCTTTCTCTGTTTGAATCTATCGCATACCCTTTCCCGTATTTGTATTTACTTCGCAGCGAGAGACGGTCTCGAACGCTCGAATAAACAATCCGTATCGATGATGGATACAGTGATACCTACCCTCTTTTACAACCTACTTGTGAAAGAGAATATGCCGTTGCCTCTTTTTACCGATCTCTTACGGGATGTTGCGTTATCTACGCACGTTACATACTTGCAGATATAGCGATTCTCGCATTTTAATGTGGAGCGAGTAATGAAATTTTAAAACACATATTCAGATTGATTCTTGCATATTAATATACATCAAATGTAGAGCCTATGATGTGTGTATTGTAAATCAGATTAGACCTAAGTTCCACTAATTACTTTAATTTGAAAACTTATACAAAAACAATGATTTTAAAGTATTTTTAGAATTATAGCGAATTAGTAAAAAATCGCCGCAAATGTGATAAAGACAGAAAGAAGTAGTGCTAATAAACTTGAAACAAAAAATAATTTAGCGTCTTCTACGTTATTACAAAACCAGCAAACTATGAAGAAAACTTGAAGGCAATAATAACGTTTAATAAACAGCATACTGAAATATGCGATGGCTTTATAACGAACGAAATTTATTATGAGCAAGAAAAGAAAAATGGAAGGTAATATGTGATCACGCATGGCTTAATTAGCTTTCTCGTATTGGGTTCTCCTATAAACTTAATACAATTACTTATCTAAGCGCATTCTTTTGCAAAGTATACGTGAAATTTTCTTCCGCATTCGTTTTCAAAATAAGTATTATTGGCATGAACATATGATTTTTAAAAAAGCAAGTTCTGTAATTCTTTGGAAACTGAAAATTTGATTTCTACAATAGATATGCATAAAAATGTCCTACGTTTAAAGCAATACTTTGAGCGCCAATGTCAACGTTTTTGTTTGAAATATGAATGAAATAAAAAACGCGTTACAAAAGGAGGAAATAATAAACGGATACTCTAAAACTGTGGCACTGGAACACTGAAACAGTTCACTAAAACCCTTACCACAACACTTAATTAGTATAACGAAATGGCTATCATCTCGGGGCAAGACTAAACAAAAAGCTAAGTGAAAAACAAACCCTTTATAAGGCAAATAAATTATGCAATATGTAAATTTAAAATCGTAAAATTTAAGGGGCCTTCATTACAGGACCATAAATAGCCTAAAGGTAAATGAGCCGAATGACGTGAGTTGTTAAGTCCTGGATTACAATGAAGCGGTTCATTGCACATAGTTAAAATTACAACTATAAATGATTAAACATGATGTAACAAAGGATAAAGGCTGGAATCTAGTGGTCCTAAATCTGAATTCATTAAGTGAGTTTTTTTTTTGTAAATTTCCATGCCTTCAAACAAAAAATTGAAATACTCCTTACTTTTTTAATTAACTTTATATTATCAACATTAGGGTTATTTTCAAGCATATGTAGGGCAACGCTAGATTTATCAAACCTTCTGAATTTGAGATGAGCCAAATGTTTGTACCTAATTTTGATTGATCTTTTTGTCCCTATATACTTGATCAAAACTTTATGAAATTTTGAAAATTTCCCTGATTTATCCATGTTATCCACGGGGTTTTTGGGAATTTCCTAAAAGGTTTTTTAAGGGTTATTTCGAAAAAAAACCTTTTAGGAAATTTTAAAAACCTTTTAAAATTTTTGAAGGCATGGAAATTTAAAAACAAAACCCCTTAATGAATTCAGATTTAGGACCACTAGATTCCAGCCTTTATCCTTTGTTACATCATGTTTAATCTTTATAGTTGAAATTTTTAACCATGTGGAATAAACCGCTTCATTGTAACCCAGGACAAAACTCACGTCATTCGGCTCATTTACCTTTGGCTTTTAGGCCCTGTGCAATGGGGTATTAAATTTTCGATTTTAAATTTACATATTATAATTTTTTTGCCATAAGTTATTTTTTCACTTAGCTTGTTAGTTCAGTCTTGTGCTGATGATGATAGCGGCTATCGAAACGTGCCCCATTTGTTAATGTTGTGGTGAAAATAATGTTTAATAAAAATGTTCATATTCGTTTAATAAACTGTCGAAATACCTTTCTGTACAAAATAAGAAAATAAGTAAGAAAATCTTTCAGGAATTATTTGCATTTTGTTGAAATGCAAGAGGCAACTAATAATAAGAGAAGTAACATTAATGTCTTTATTGTACAATAGAATTCTACTCGGGCAATAAATTTAAGTGACAAATATCCCTAACCTAAATGAAAATTGATGTATAATAACATCAAAAACCTTTTAGGAAGTTCCAAAGGCCCAGTACATAACATGGATAAATCAGGAATTTACAAAATTTCAGGAAAGATTGTGATCAAGTGTATTTTGGGGAGACAAAAAGATCAATCAGAGTTAGGTACAAAGAACATTTGGCTCATCTCAAATTCAGAAGGTTTGATAAATCTAGTGTTGTCCTACATATGTTTGAAAATAACCACAATATTGATAATAGAAAATTAATTTAAAACGTTAAGAGCATGGTTCAATATAATTCTTATGAAGACATGGAAATATAAAAAAAAAAATCACTTTAAATCACTTTAAATTCGATTAAGGACCACAAAATTTCCCAGCCTTTTCCTTTGTTACATCATGTATATTAATTACAGCGGCAGATATTATAAGTATATGTGGTATGAAGCGCTTTATTGAAAAACATGGTTTTTAATAACTTACGTCATCCTGACTATTTACATTTTAATTTAGGGATTACTTATCTTTAGTTTTTGCATTGTAGGCATTATTTATAGTCATCTGCAATGAAACGGCTCATCAAGAAACACTTAAAGTAGCAGACTTTTCATGAAATAGTAGGGGATGTATTGCAAATAATTTTTCGATATAAATTTCATATACAAAAATTTGGAGATATTTATTTGGACCTACAATAAAACTGCGGTCATAAACTTTTATACCACTTTTTTTTAAATAGAACCAATATTATTTGGATACACTAATTCAAAACGTAAGAAACGATCTGAACGTATGAATGATCGACGATCTACTTCAAAAACGTCGCAGCCTGCTGACGTCTGCGCTCAGACCATGTATCAGGCTCATAATCAAGGCTCGGCAATCCGTACGGGAACACGTCACTGCTAAGATAGCCGTTCGTTCGCCCTATCTAGGAATTGACAGTGTACAATAATATAACACATCATCATGATACCTAGTTTTATGTCTAGACATTTGAAGCATCCTTGTTTTATTTATTGCTGCTTGTCTTTCAAATAATTCTTAGATTTAGATATTTTTTTATATACATAGTAGATACACGGTTTCAAACATATCTGCATTTAGTTTTTTTGTCCCAGAGTTATTTACTTCTATTCTCCCGACGAAGACAAAAAATTGTTGAATGTAAATTTTAGAAAATAACCTACTAAGCGAATTTCAATTTATAAATAACAATAGCACATTTTGAGAAGAGCAATATAACATTAGTGGAAGCTCCCAAAAATATTAGATGATGCAATAAATCAATTAAAAAATTGTTCCCAGGAATTTAGATACAAGTTTAATCAGAATATTTGTCTGTGTTCAACAGAAAACCCGATTTACGTAAATACTAAATGTTCCCCATTAATGCAAATCTAAATACCGATGTACTCACAAGATACCGTACTATTATACACCATATTATAAAGCCCACTAATTGGTTGCGATATTGAAAGAACATTTCCTGCATTTTAAGAAGTACTGACATCAAGAAGAACCAGCTTTACATTTGAAAACATCTAGTAAAGGTTAATTCAGCCCTCATTTCTAAAAATAAAAAATACTAATACTGTTTTACGTAGTTCATCCATGTTTGTAAAGTGTAATACCGTGTAATCATAGATAATGACTTTATTTAAAGGTGTTTCCAATGAATATTGTAAATAAGTACCCACAGATTCTAACACCAGAACGATAAAACCGATCGCATGGCACGTCTATGGAAGTGAACGTATTCCATTCATATTTGCCAGCTGCGTGTAATTCATCTCGTACGTTTTGCAGAGACTTGCTCATAATACATTTCGTTTGTGATTAAGGCAGCGCATATTACAGTATACGGTCTATAGAATCGTATTTATTACCTTTAAATCTTTTTTGATTTGGTTCATAGTTTGTCACTTTTTATAATAACGTGAAATAATTTTTTGGTTTAAATTTATTTCCATATCTTTATTTCTTTATCACACGTCCCGCGAATGTTTACTAATTTGCAATAATTCAAAAATAACTTTTCATTACTCGGTCCATTTCAAAATTCGAGAATCGCCGCCTTATTATGCTTATCTGCATGTATACAACGTGCGTAGATACCGCAATATCTAGTAAGCGCTCGGTAAGAAATAGCAACGGTATATTCTGTTTTACAAGCAAGTAGAAGAAGGGTGTTATTATATGCATCCCCGGTCTGAAGTGTTTATTTGAGCGCACGGGACCATCGTCGGCTCTAAACTAAATACAAGCACGGGACGGGGTATGCGATAGATTCAGACAGAGAAAAGTAGATGCGCCTTATGCAGTCCGGATATATGTTGAGGTTTCTGTACATCATCGTGTGATGGTAGGTGTAGGAGGTAAATGAAGATATGGGCACAGTTCTTTATATGTGGCTACTCTTTGGGGTGATTTTAAGAATATTTTTTTCATTGAGCTTATCAAAGTATCGATAAACATACAATGAAAAAAAAATATTTAGAACTACACTAAATATAATTTGAAAAGATATAATAAATGAAACTGAAAACGCTTTGAAAAGTAAAAAACAATAAATACACCCAATCTAAATTATTTGTAAGCAACACTTAACGATAGCAACACTAATCAGATCAGATATAGCGCCACGCGTTCCGAGCTCGGCGCAGCGGTCCCCTCTCTCACCATATAGTCTAGAGTCAAGTGAGTAAGTGGGGGTACAAAACATATTTTTCCCTAACACTGCTAATGACATATCAAGTTATTAGTGTTGAAAATAATTAATTAGATAATTCAGTTTTTTTTTTAAGTTTTATAAACAAAAAATATTGCCGTAATGGGTAGAATACCCTTATTAGAACGTAATAAAATAATAGTTTTGTATCAGGAAGGGTACAGCCAAAGAAGAATTGCACAAAAAACAGGTCATGCTAAATCAAACATACAAAATATAATTGTAAAATTTAAGGAAACTGAAGAAGTTGCAGATAAAAGAAGTGGAAGACGGAAAAAATTATCCGATAGTGATACGAAGTTCTTAAGAGTTCAAAGTTTACGAAACCGATTGAAATCTTCACGGGAACTGGTTTTAGAACTGCGGCATGCAACTGGTACAGAAGTAACATCGTCGTCCGTAAGAAAATATTTAATATCGGAAGGATTACTGGGTCGTGTATCCGTTCGAAAACCTCTTCTCCAACAAGGTAACAGACAAAAACGATTGCAGTATTCAAAGGATCATAAAGATTGGACAGCTGATATGTGGAATCGTGTGTTATACATCGACGAATCAAGATTCGAATTGTTTGGTTCAAAACGGCAACAATACGTTCGAAGGAGACCAGGAGAAAGATACATTTCTCAGTGTATACAACCTACTATTAAACACGGTAGAGGTTCCGTTTTTGTTTGGGGGTGTATATATGCCGCAGGCGTTGGTGATTTAGTGAGAATCACTGATAAATTGAGTGCCCAGCGTTATTTGCAGATTTTAAAAGACTGCTGTACCATGTGGACGTCGTTTAATTGGCCCAAATTTTATGATGCAGCAAGATAATGACCCAAAACACACTAGTAGCATAGTGAAAAATTATTTGAACGAGAAATCAGAAGAAGAACCATACATTTACCTGCACTGACCACTCCAGTGGCGTCATTTCACACTATACCGAGTAAAAAGTGCAGCCCGAGCGAACAAATCTATAAATATTCGCCAGCTGCGTGTGAGTCATCCCGTACGGTTTGCCGAGCCTTGAATATTACTTTTCTTTTAATATGACTAGAGCAACATGTAGCGCCATCTGATAAGTATTTTCTTAACAAAAATACGTTTCAGTTCCTGTTATGGAAATTGGTGGCTGGAAACGCAGCCTTAAGTATCCTGCGTTTACCACCTTTTAAAATTGCAGCCTTCAATTTTATTCTCTACGCGCAGATCTGATGGCGTAGATCTTAGGGCCAGATTTAAGCATAATATTCTACTCCCCTCGATATCTTTGGCTTCACCTCACAAAACTTGCAACTGTACGCAATAAAAAGTAAACTTTAACAAACTTGAAACACAAAACCATTGTCGACTTGAAGTATTCAGACTAAATAATTGAAAAAATCTTTCAGTAACGTAAAAATAAAATATCGTTTTCATGTTGCATCAAGCAATTACATTCCAAACGTAGAAAAATAGTGTTATAATTGTTTTTATAACAATATAAACTAGTTGTGAACTTAACTGAGATCGTTGTAGATAATAGAAATTTTCACAATAGACAATTATTTTTTGTATACATGTGAATAAATTGTGTATAAATTATCAACATTAACATAATATGGTTTTCCATGCTTTATGTTTTTACATACAAGTCCGGAACAACGTACTATTATGCCCCGAAATTTACGGCATTGGCTGCTTACGAATTTCAAATTTTGAATTGTAAAATATGCAACCTCATCAATATGCAATGAATAATGCTGTGGAAGTGTATAATCGTTGGATTAACAATTGCATATTTTTGGTTGAACCTGCATGCGTGTAGAAAGCCTGTATTAAGCCTACACGCCGCGATTTATTGGTCAATTAAATCAACAAGTTGATCTTCGATTTCATCGAACCGTGTAAAACAGCAAAAATCGACACGATTTCTTGAACAATTTATCGTACGATTAATTGAATTGAATAGATCATGTTCTATTTTTACCGCGATTTTCCGACGACTTTTGTTGTTTTAATACCAATCTAGTAACGAAAAAATACCTACGAATTTTGTTTAGTGTTTTTAAAATAAAGTGAGAATAAATTTCGAAAATTTACGGCGATTATGATGTAATGGATAATTTGAATTAAGTAACCGAAGCCGGAGGAACCTAAGCTAATCTGTGCATATATCAAAACTGCCAAAACATTTGACAAAGGCAGATTTCCAATCTGCTTTTGTAAGCAGATGAAAATTTCCTACTTAATAATTTTTCCATTCAACTATTAACGAAACTAAGCGAGTATTCACGATCTTTAAAAAATTGTTCAATTTATTGTAGAATGTAAAGCAGCGTATTCCTACCGATTTCTTGGTCAATAAATCGCGGCGTGTAAAACAGGCTTGCAGTAGAGCAGGTATTTGTAATTCTCGCCGAACTTGAGCATGCGCAATCGTTATTACAGTAAGAAAAATATAGGTACTGTCCGTACAAATTAGTTTTTCTAACTAATTTATTTACGAAATTAAGGTATTCCAATATCTTTTCAGGTTATTCTTTTATTGAATATTTAGATTTACAGATTTTCAAAACAGGAAAAGTCATGTACCAATCATATATGCTGTATCTGTTGTGGAAATATGGTAAAGTAAGCTTCATCTGATTTAAAAATACAACAAAAATACATAATAAAGCTCGGTTGTAAAGATAATAATTTAATAATAGGCCAGCATATTTACGAATTCTAGCAAAACCCTATAGATTACTTGTACCCTAAATGTAAGAGTCATATCTATACTTCGGCAAGTTTTGAGATAAATATAATTTCGAAAAACAGATTGCAATTACGGTACCCAACCTATTTCAAGTTGATTAAAAAGCGTTTGTTATTTGTATTGCAGGATTTGATTCGTCTGCATATGTCTCGATGTGATATGTGCAAATACCTCAAAATTGACAAAAATACAGACAGGTACGACCTTTATCCTTTACCGAAAAGGTTTTTTCAGTAATTCATCCATCTAACAATAGTTTAATATTACTTAGTAATATTTAAAAATGTGCCGGGTAATAATTGACAAAATATGTAATGGTCTAAAGTATACCCTGATCCTTAGATGCTGCTGCTATTAAGCAGTAACAGAAGATTGACATTTCAAATATTTACTCTATTTAACTTCTTCACTTATACCGATTGGGAAAATGTGAAATTAGCTATATCGCTATAGCAGCGTACATATACCGACTGGGAGAAATTAGCTATATCGGTATCCCCTCCTCGTTCTCTCGCCGTACATCGTACATGCGACAGAGCGTGGAGGGAACTGAGTGAAATCCGAGCAATTCTATGCAGGACGTGCTCGTACACTTCGCACAATATCGGGATGTAGACCTTTTGTTGTTGCTACTAAATTTGGACGAAATTAATAATTCTAAAGACAAAAATAAAAACCGATTCTGATGAAATGAAAGAAAAGAACAATAAATACTCCAAAAATTCTTACTAAGATCGTCCGCACATCATGCAGTCTACCTCGTAACTAACCATATCGGTAACCTTGAGCCATCTACTGCCGCTAACTCCTCCGCTTGAGAGCGAGGAGGGGATAGCGATATGGCTAATTTCGCATTTTCCCAATCGGTATATAGACGCTCCCTCCCTGCTCTTTCGCCGTACATATAGCCAGCGTATATATATATATATATATATAAATACCCAACTTTGTGACATCACTGCGCAAAATTGTTCGTATCTCTTTGACATCCGTCGACGTTGTGACTTCCAAAATCGGATGTTATAACGTCTTCTATGTTAAATCGTCGTCTAAGGGCCGTAGGGAGGCGTGGAAAAAATTCTAGGAGGATGTTAAAATACAGTCATTCAAAAATGGTTTTGTATATTTGCTTCCGCTGTGTACTGTATAGAGGGCGCGCGTGAAATGTGGTGCTGTATATTTTATATACAGTTGTCAAATATTCTCGGTGCATTATGTGACATCCAGGCGGTCACAGAGTATATTGGTTTTTGTTTACCATTATTTCTGACATCCAAGAATTGGCAACAGTGCTAGTAGCTTTATGGTGTTTTTTTATCTCATATTTAAGTAAACGAATTTTCATAGTTTACACGTTAACAAGCTCCGATATGTAGAATGTCTTAGCTGCATTCCTGATTCCTTATTTATGTTTATTATTTAATTCAAATAAAATGGTGCGTTGGGCAACGGAAAAGAGTAACAATAAGTTATACACAGGTTGGAGTCCAGAATCTTGGTTGGTAACGTAAGAATTAAATGATTTAAATGTTAATACTTGGTAGAAGTATAAATAGTAGTTGTCAACATTTAAGGTTATAGTTATAAATGGAACTGTATAAAATAAATTTTATAATTTATACTAAATTAACAATTATCCATAGGATGTACAATTTTGTTCACGGGATTTATAACTCCAGCATGTGCACAACTTTACATTTATAAAATAAATACGACTATAACTGTATTTATGTGTATCTGAGGGCATAGCTGGCTAAAAATTAATTGCGATCAATAATTGAATTTTTTCAATTATTTTGTATCAACAATTTATTTTTACTGAATATAATTTAATGAACCGACAACTTGTAATTGTACTTTGCAAGGGCACTAATAAATAGTAGCTTAATTGTCAACTGCATATTGTAATTAATAATTGGAAAAATTTAATAGTTAATCGTAATTAATTTTCACCTAACATCGCTGGAAGAAGGAATTAGGTGTGCTGAACATCTTTTTGCTTTATATAGGGTTTAGCAATGATAGTTGTCAATAGCCCTTTAACTTTATTATCATTTATTTTTATTGCATACAAATAAAAATTAAATATTCATACAGTTTCGTTGCATTACTGAGACAAAACAAATTCATATTAAAATTAATACCAAAAATTTCAGAATTTCTTAATGAATGTAGTACTAGAAAGATACTTTTGGTGTAGCAATAGCTAATTTGTTTTATTAAAACTAACTATAAGTTTACTATTTGATTACTGTAAATCGAGTACTACAACATGCCAACAAGAGGTAAGTGTATGGTAGCTATGGTTTGTCATAAACACAAGGTGAGGCTAGAACATCCGGAAGTACAACGACTAATATAGGATACTACTGAAGGTTCGAACTTAACAGATGCTGATAGAAATAAATTGAAATCCTTTTTTTGCAGTAAGTCTGTTCTATGAATTCTTACCATGTTCATTTCACTTCACGGATATTAGAATTTACTCTCAAGATATGTAAACTAATATTTGATTTGCAGTAACTTTATTTAAAAGTTTATACTAATTTTTGGAAACGCTAAAAGAAGTGCAAAGAATTACAATAGAGGACTATTTAAGAAAAGAAGATGAATCGGGAGTTAAAGATATTTATCAATCATTGACAGCAACAAAGAAAATGTTAGTTAAAAATATTAAACTACTTACCATGAAAGGAAGGTAGAGTGGTATCTGCAATCTTTACCAAAAACAGGCAGAAGCACACTGACATTTTGTTGAAATCTAGGGAATTTGTGACTTGATCAAATCCTTACCTTTTTGCCAATCCAAGTACAAGTCTTACAAAGTGTTGAAGAAAATTGTTTTTTAAACTTCTGCTTCTCATGGAAAAGAAATCATTGGGCGAATATCGAGGTAAAAGTTTAGAACACGCTGATCTTGAAATTCCTGACTTTGACGAAACACCAATTGATATATCCTTTAGCGAAAGTAGCAAACTAAATAGGAGATTAGCAAACGTAGAGAGGTTGAATGAAGATTATAATGGAGAAGGCAATGATGATGACCTGCAAGTATAAGAGCGGTAAAAGATTAAAGTTCCAATAAAACTAACAAAAGTCCTTCTAGTTTACAGAAAACCAAAAATGCTTCCCAAGGAGTAGACTGAGTTCAAATTCGGCAGAATATTTAAAAATTTAAAAATTATCTGTCGAAATATTACGATACATATGCAGATAAAATAATAACTATGTATTAAAGGGTGAACGATACTTGCATAGTCTTCGTGGTGTAGTGGTTAACGCTAGTGATGAGAAAAATCGTTATTTTAAAATAACAGTTTCAACCGTTACCGCTATTTTGAAATAACGGTTGCAAAATAACAGGTTTAGCGTTATTTCGTAGTTTACAATTCTGCACGATAACGCATCGTGATTCCACATAGCACATGTGCAACTGCTGATCTTGCAGCACGCGAAAATTTAAATTCAGAAGCTTTTTTATTTTACATTTGATAATTCCAATACATACAATTATTTAGAAAATATGTCCATAATAAACGTCCGACTCGATGTCGACTACCGCCGTAATAACCGTTCGAGTTTATGTGGGTACGTGATCTGATAGGTTATTTTTCTAGGAGAGTTGTAACTATTATCTGTAATAACAGCGGCTTCGATCAGACAATCGTAGCGCCACGCAGTTGAGTACACCGCAACGGCGGTCGATGATATGTTCACAACAGTCCGCAAGTAACCGTGCTATACCTGTTATTTTACCAGCGATATAACAGTTGCAACCGTTATCGGATCCATAGCGGTTATAAAATAACAGATAGTTAAATAACGACCCATCCCTAGTTAACACGCCTAACTGGCAAGCAGGAGATGCGAGGTTTGATTCCTTGCCGTGGACATAATTTTACTTTCATTAATTAATTACGTCGGAAATTCCAAGGAAAATTATAGATTTCATAATTCACTGACGGAAGCCGAAATAAATATTAAAAATATTCATAGTTATCCAATAAGAAATAGCGCTCATTATATAAATAAGTAGGTATGCTTCTAAGTGAAAAATGTTATTTTTTTAGAAAATATGTATTTAGACATTTATTCTAATAGCACTTTAGATGCTTACTTTTCTAACAATACTTCTTCTATTCAAATAAACGGATCTTTATTTCATTAGCGAAATTGCATTAGTCAACTTTTTTCCTTTAGAAGTGTTACATGTAATTCGTAAAACAGGCAACATTGGCAAGATGTCACAAGGTCATAATATTTTTCACAGATGTCACAAAAATGTATATACCGAATATACATCGGATGTCAAAGATATAGGGCGATTCTTTTTTTGCTTTTTCGTGTATAGTTCAACTTTCTTTTTTCAATGACACTACCTCCACAATTCCAAACTTTCATATTTTTACATCTATTTGCCTCCTTTAGGGTGGATGTTGCAACGTCAAAATTTTTACGGGGTGTCACAAGATACGTTAGTCGAGTATATGTACGCTGATATAGCGATATAGCTAATTTCACATTTTCCCAATCGGTATACATGATTTTTATTCATGAGGGTTAATAGTGGTTAGTTTTTACATATTGTATTGAGTGTTCGTTCACTTTCACAAATACATCGTCCAAGCATCCTAAACAATTTCATATTGTTTCATGCTAATTTATCAATTTTCCGTTGAATACAATGCGAATATAGTCCAATAACTCAAACTTTTTTTGAGCTTACCATAAATCTAGCGAATCGCCTCTTCCAAGATCTAACACCGGATCGCCATACAAGCTTCAATACTTCGCGATCAACGTTCACGTCCCATCCTTCATGAGTTATAATAAATGGAAAAGCGACAGCCTGATGAGCTTCAGCCATGTCAACCTTCTGTACAGCTGCTAAAAAAGGGTAAAGGAAATCAGTTAGCTACTTTTGAGTCATTTAATTCCAACCTACAACTGTGTTTTGGTTATGTTGTTGTTGTGCTACTGGGCGAAGCGTCAGGTTGCGAAATACACCTCGCGCTTCTACTGTGATCATTAGCCACCCTACTAAAATTTTGCCGAATCCAGAGGTGTTCCAACCTCCGGTAGGGATTATTAAGGTGCAAACATCGTATTGACACGGAGCATATGGTTTTACTCGTTACCTCCGATATTAAACAAGGCCTAACAGCTCTGACTTCAGCAGGCTGTGACGTATATTGTCTTAAGTGAACGATCAGCCATAAATGCGATTACACGTTCAGACCGCCTCTGCGTTTTGAATTGGTTTATCCAAATTATGTTGGTTTTATTTAAAAAAATACTGTGTAGTGATATTTCCGTACTTAGTTGGTGATACCGGTAATGCTTTTCTAGTGTTGTATGAGCGATAAAACCTTTTCAGAAACAATAAAAACGGGGTAACCTAAAAGCGTGATTCGGGCGGTCTGTTTACTGTGGCGTTGGCCGTTTTGTATGTTTTGTTTGTGAGTTGCACTTTGTAAAAGAAGATATTACTCATTTTTCAATAGCTACATATTCAAGGACCGGTGAAACTATAACTATAAGTTTAAAAAATCCTAGGCTTAAAAAAGATGCTATTCCAACTCAACTCCCTAACTGTCCGTTGTATTTGCCAAAAACGTGAAGATTTTATTGTTCAAATAGTTTTATATTCTTACGTTATATTTAACAAAATTATTTTTGAACACGAAGAGATGTTTTTAAATGTGTATCATAAATGTTCTGCTTTAATACAATATATTTTAAATTACATCACCGAACATAGCTATTTGGATACTCATATATGTAAATGTCATATTCACAGAGTGGACGTATTGCAACAATTATAATAACTTGTTCTACAAATACTCTACTTAAAAATTATTGTAAGAAATGTAATGATAGATTAGGTAAAACACCACATAATAGGAAATTAAAGGCTCAAGTTATGCTATTTAACTTGAGCTCAAGTTAAATAGCATGTCTGTAAATTTTCTAGTGAATTTGAACAAAATTTCGAATAAAATTGCAATTACTGTATCATTTCAACGTTAGTTTCGTCCCAATACATGTACAATTACAAATAATAATTAGTCGATTAAATATCAACCACAAATACATCTTTCACAAAAACAGTGCTCGGTTACGTGTTTGGTTTTTGCTTTAAATCTTCGTTTTTCCAAAATAAAACCGAATGGGATGCGAAGAAGGGCTCAATTGAAGACCGGCATCCTCTTTAAACCAGAAGCCCTTCAAAAGTTAAAAAAGAAATGCAGAAAAACGATTCCTTTACCGCTTAGGCTAATATCGTGCATTGCGATACATCACCTAACCAGCGTGACGTCATCGAGGAACGCCGAGGCCTTGTTATATCGGTGGTAACGTTTTACTTCCTTATTCGATTCTTAACCGGATTTGAAGCCGCATCGTTCGAATCGAAAGGCAAATATGCTAACTGTTCGACCACCGCATTTGCTTATTGTACATATTTATTCCAAATTTACTTTTCTTTGTAGATGCGTAATACACGTTTAGACCCATATATTAATTTTTTATGAAGAAAGTAGTCATCAAGGGGCTTTAAAGGTGCAACAAGAGAGAAGTAAAAAGAACTAGTAGCCATGTGCACAACGATGTAATTTGGTTTTATTAATAGTAAATAGTTCTAAAGACAAAACCATTATTTCTTTGTGTAAATTTCAACCATAAACCTTATAACCCGCACATTAAATGATATATTACCTGAAATTTGAGGTAAACGAAGTTTTAACCTAAAAGTTATGTAAACTGGTACAAATTTACCCTTATAAAATTAAAAAACCCACGATTTTTTGGTTTATGTTACATTCCAATGGTTTTAAGTACTAGTTCTTGTATATTTTTTTACTTCTTTACCTACAAAGTATTAGAATTCCTCATTGTTAAGGTACATTTCTCTTATAGAATTGATTTTTACGTTGATAAAAACGCTCGGCTGTTATGTAGAACTACTGGCGGAGGGATATATTGATGTATGGTCTTCTTGTTTATTTGGCAATGTTAGCGGCGTGCTAAATAAAATGCTTCGAGTAATTGTAGAATTTTCGGCTTTGTGCTTGAAAAAGAAATAGATTTCACAAGATGAAAGAGTTTTTACATAAAATGCCAATAGTATTAACTATGAATTAAAGTCAAGGCGGTGGAACTGTAACCATAAGAACAATCGCATTACAATGTATGCAACTGTCTCTTTCTGGTATTTGCACAAGTCGCGCGGAAATTCTGTAGAATCTGTATACGTGTATTAGACAAAAAGGAGAAAACTAAAAATAATGCTAATATAGCTCATGGTATTTGTCGAATCATTCCCGGCAAACATAATGCGAACAGAGAGAAGAGAATATTAGCACGCGGACATGTTTCTGCCTACCCGGCGTCATCAGCGCGGCTCTGAGTACTCTCACTCTGCTGTCTGCATTATGTCTACTTCAATTGCCGAGCGCTTAGGCGCATCGATACCTTGTGTTCAGCAGCCCATGAGCTGCTCGATAGGTGGCGGGCATCTGTACTCCGGTGTGTGTCGTCACGGTCTAAGACGGCATGACTGTGTTTCTTGGCGCTAGGGGGCGCCGGGAGATATTTTCAGTGCTATTGTTGACATTGGGGGCATAAACCGAGAGGTAGACATAATGCAGACAGCAGAGTAAGAGCACTTAGAGCTGCGCTGACGACGCCGGGCAGGCAGAATTCTCTTCTCTCTGTTCGCATTATGTTTGCCGGGAATGATTCCACCAATACAATGAGCTATATTAGCATTATTTTTGGTTTTGTTACTAGCCATTTTTTCTTGTAAACAGGAGAAAATTTAACAAAATGATCGTTATGCGTTTTCCTATTCCTGATTCAATACAACGTGCATTTCTCTCTTGCTAGTTAATAGTACGGTAATGCGGAGATTGGCTGGCGAACGACTTTGCACACGGCGGTAAGAGTTTTAGATAACATTTCCCTTTTACCTCGATCCTTTCATTTATGGATTTATTTTATTATCATCGGCATGTACTATGTAGAGATATCTAATTCAAGCGAATTGTTGCAATAATAAAAACAATATACCATGGTTTATTTATTATAATTCGGTCATCAATTCAATGTCAAGTTGTACTAGATAACAAATGATACCACTATTGTCCAGAATCGGATCTAATTCAAAGCTTTAAAACCTCTCAAAAGCCCTAAAAAAGATATCCATGCACTGTGTTGCGCCTAACTTGTTAAACGTTACAATAATATTAGAGAGATTTCGTCAATAATTTTTTCAGTAGACATTAAAATCGTAAAATTACTTCTAGTCGTATAGCAAATTAATTGTAAAATTTATTTTCTGATACCAGTTTTGTTTAGATCTTCTTGTACCTACCTATTTTCCATGTTATGGTAATTTATCAATGTAGTTCTATTGTTGAACAAATTTAACAGAAACTACTAACCTTTAACCATTAACAAAAGATATGATGATAATTTATAGTAAATTTTCTACATGCAAAAATATTCACTTTACTTCGATGTAAACTAAACTACTAATTTTGCCAAACTGTTTTTTTTTCTTGTGTCGGCAATAATCATACATAGAAGGTCATAGGTTGTTACTTTTTGGTTCATGGCGTGCCCCCACCAATGCTAATAAGACAGCTATTATTTCGTATAGGTATAAGGTCACACTATGCAAATACATATTTTCACGTGATTTTACAGCAACTAAAAAAACAATACCTGTGTATAAATACGGTGCGATTTTTTTAAAACCATCCACCTGAGATGTTTTAGAAACTAAAACGAAAATGAAAATTTTCAAAAACACATCTACTTTTATTGTAAGGACGATATGCTTTGATCCATGAATCACACTTATAACGTTTACACTGCGCCCTCGTGAATACCCTTCAAAAATTTTAAATGTAGTGACCCATCGTGGGTTACTTCAAAAATGCACCTTCTTATGATTATGTTAATGTATCGCAACAATAAATTCGTGAACACTCAGGTAGGCTTTGAAATGCCTTTGAAAGTTTTTGACATTTTCTCATTGACATTGTCAATAGTTTTTCTCCAGTTCCTCAACATCACCTGCATTGTTTTCCGTAAAAATCGTGTACAATATTGCTGAAAGAGTGGAAATTATCTTCATTTATGGTACTGAGCATGTTCGTGTCATGCAAGTGTTTAATGAGACATCCAGATAAGGCGGAGCATAAAAACGTACGAAATATAAGAAAACATAAGGGAGTACATGAAATGTCAAAGATTGTTGTAAATTTTACCATGGATCCCCCCAGCTCTTTGCGTTAGGTTGAAGCATCCACAGGACTTTCTTATTCATCGGTACGTAAAGTCACAAAGCTGCATAAATTTCACCAAGACAAAATTAAGATAGTGAAAGAGCTTAATAAGGTCGATTACGACCGACGATTAGAATTTTGCGATGACATGATTAGAGCAAATCAAACTTGAAAAAAAATCTGTGCTTCAAGGATGAGCGCACTTTTTATTTAAACGGACATGTGAACACAATGTATGGTACTGGAGCGATGAAAGTCCCCACAATACAAGAGGACATACACAGGAGCCACAAAAAATCTTTAGGTAGAAATACAATGGTAATTCAATAGTTGGGCTCATATGCATTAATGAAACGCTAAATGGTGATGTCTGTCTATTTGAATACGTTAGAGAACATCATCCATACCTTTTATCACTAAAGAAGTTGAAAACCAGCGTGATGAAGAAGGTAATCAAATACTGGACGAATAACTTTTATTCAGCAGGATGGTGCTCCACCGCATTATACTGCAAATGTTCATCACCGGCTTAAACGAAGATTTGCAAATCACTAGATTGGTAGATGTGAAACGATCGAATGACCTCCATAATCACGACCTTGACAAGTAACGACTTTTTTCTGTTGGGCTCTTTATAATCAATAGCAGTTCTTCTGAATATTGGTTTTTTAGTTTTGTTTGTTTATTCTAATTGTAATGAAATACCTGTGTGCTAAATACTTGTGTTAAGAAAGACAACGCAATTGTTTTGCATTTAGTAAATTTATTTCTTGACATAATCTTCTTGAAGCTCTATACACTTAGTCCAGCGATGTTCCTTAAGCCACCCAAACAATAGGATTTGTCGAACTCTGCAAAATGGGCTTCTGTTTCGGCAATAACCTCTTGATTTGACGCAAATCGCTTTCCGCCAAGCCATTTTTTCAAGTTTGAAGTCACAACGGGCCAAATCTGGCGAATATGGTGGATAGGGCACTAATTCGTACCGTAACTGAATTAGTTTTGCTATTGCAATTGCCGATGAGTCATCATGATGGTAGGGAATTTTTTATTCGCTAGATGGAGTCTGTTTCCCTCTAGTTCAGCGTCGAATCGGTCCAATAAATCAGCATAGTACTGTCCCATAATTGTCCTTCTCTTCTCCAAATAATCAATTAAGATTATGCCTTGCGAATCCCAGAAAATCATCGCCATAACTTTTCCAAATGATGGAATCGTCTTCGCCGTCTTTGGTGTACGTTCGCCGGAAAAAATGCATCTTGCCGACTAACCTTTGGTTTCTGGCGTGTACTGATGTCCATGTTTCATTTACAATCAGACAACGCCGCAGAAACTCACTCGTATTGTGCTTAAACATGTCCAAACATTTCTTTAAAGTTCCGTTTTTGATCAATCATCAGCGGCCGTGACACCCATCTTGCCAATAGCTTTTTCATACTCAATTCTTCGTGAAGGATGTATTGCACATGAGATGTTTGCCATATTGACAATTTCTCTGATCTTCACCCGGCGGTCTGCTAACACGATATGATGAACTTTATTGATCATATCGTCCATAGTCACATCAATGAGACGACCTGGCTGCTCCTCATCAAAGACGGATGTTGGGCCACTCTTAAATTCATTAAACCAGTATCTGACGAGGGTCATCGAAGGTGCATGGTCCTTAGAAACTGCATCCAACTTCTCTTTAATTTCTGTACACGCTTTTCCATCCAAAAAGAAAATTGAATTACTGACCGGTATTGTTCTTTTTCTACGATTCCAAAAATACATAAACTTGCTGACTTTCAACAGCTCTCAAAACAACACTACTCGATCCAATCTATCCGAAATTTTGAAGTTGAATAAGAATAATCTTAGAACATATATGATTGGAAGTCCCTTCTCTAATCTGCATAAGGTCAGCAGCCGAAGGCATCAAGAGAAAAAGACTAATCTTTGTCTGAGGTTTAGGCAAATTAGTGCGTAATGCGCAGATTCGTACAATTTTAAGTTTTGGTTTGCTTGTTTTGTTATATGTGGTTGTGTTTAAGGGTAATATTATGTTTGTGGTTTTGTAAACATTTGTCTGCTGCTTGTTTAGTTTATTTAGTGGTAGTTTAAAGGATACGACGTAATCTAATACTGTCAAACTTTGTAGAAGATGATGTGGAGTATATAGCGGGTTTTGTGGCAAAGAAGGTGTCAGAAAAAATTAATTGTAATAATTGTAAACAAATTTTAACGGACACACACACTACTACTTACTCTTAAATGTAAAAACTAGGGGTGCACTTATAAAATCTTCCGTTTAAGAATATGTAAAACTTCCGAAAAGATCATTCGACAACATCAAAGTAGCATCAAAAAGAATAACATAAACGGTATTTTAATTAATAAAGTTTTCAATATAATTAACTGTAGCGTATTTAAGACTATGTTTCATCATACGAAGAATCAAGGTATCATTGATAATCAACATAATCATCGAAAACGGCTTACTAAAGTGATAAGAAGTATGTATTTAAATATAAGATTGCATCATATCATATATGGCTAGATATCACAAGGGCAATTGTAAGAAAAACACATTCGAAATTAATATTATTTAAAAATCAATAAACATATACAGGGTGGGGCAGGGAAGTATCCCTACTTTCGAGATGGCGTTGTGAATGGAGGGGACGTGTTCGAAGGGTGGAGGTAGGCTCTAATGACGCTGCAGCCTTGGAAATTTCTCTTAGTGCCGCCATTAGTAGTAAACATGGGTTGGTCGAAAGAGCAACGCGCGTTTGCCGTTGAGACGTATTTTTCCCAAAACAAGTCTATCGTTGCAGTGCAGCGTGCGCTGCGTACTCGTTATCGAATTCCCCCTCGTAATGCTGTTCCAGACCGTTTGGTGTGCAATCAGCAGTGAAGGCATCATTGGGCCCCATTTCTTCGAGGAGAACAATTCCGCTGTTACCGTCAATTCTGAGCGGTATGTTAACATGATCCAACGACTTCTTGAACCACAACTTCAACAGATAAACTGGGGACTAGTGTGGTTTCAGCAGGATGGTGCCACGGCCCATACTGCTAGAAATTCCATGGCTGTTTTGAGGGAAATGTTCCCCGGGCGCTTGATCTCCCGGTACGGTGACATGCCATGGCCCGCGCGCTCACCGGATTTAACTCCATGTGACTACTTTTTATGGGGCTACCTCAAGAGTGAGGTGTTTAAACATCGACCCAGGACCCTCGAAACCTTGAAGAATACAATACGCCTTGAAGTTGGCCGCATTCCGCAACAGATGCTTCGCAGAGTTGTGGAGAACTTCAGAAACCGGCTACATCAGTGCACTGATAGTGAGGGACATCACTTGAATGATATGTTGTTTAAAACTAAGTAAAATTAACTTCCAGTTGTACCCTTCTGATGCCACAATAGAGTTTTGTTCTAACATTTTTTTTATTACTTATTTATCTTCAAAGTTAGGGATACATCCCTGCCCCACCCTGTACTAGGGTACGTAAGGATTCATTTCTAAGCGCGAGTCCCATGCATATCGGGAATAATGTTGCCGAGTGTCCTTGATTCGCTTTGCGCGCTCCTCACTTTATACGTTCATAGCGGGCAAACGTTGTAACACTGTCTTATATATTTTAACGTTTCACTTTAATACGGAACTTACGAACGCGGCATATATATATACCGTCGTTTTTTCTGCAACTCAACACAATATTTTGTACCTAATAGTTGTTAATAGGACTAGTTTAATTAAAAAAAGATTTTATTAATCAGAATTTACTTTATTGTCAATTAATTTAATCCACATTTATGGCCATGTACTTCATACAGCCAAGTTTTTCCATTTTCTTGAGATCTTTTTAAAAATCAAGTTGTCACCTTTTTGAAAGCATTCCAAGCTTCTCTTTCACCAACAGACATTGTAGATTGAAATTCCTCATCAAACAGTTTTCGTATATCAGGGCCCATAAAAATTTCTTCTTTTAGCTTTGCCTCTGTTAAATGAGGAAACTTTCTACTGAGGTATTTAAATCAATCATCATCCTTGGATAGAGCTTCGACAAAATGTTTCATAACTACATTCTAATTTTTCTGGGATCGACTAAGGCGTTTTTTTTTCCCGACTCCAACGTTTGTCGGGTTGGTCATATTTTTCTAGTCTAGTGTTCATTCCTTGCTCTGCTATCCCACTCACAAATAAAACAGGGGTACTTTGTATTTCCTCTCTGCGGCATGACCAAAACTTTCAGATCACCACAAACTATCCAGTGTATTTCTGTATATTTACTGTTGTTCAGCACCTCTTTCAAATTAGACAGAGAGGCATATGTGTTTCCACTATGCAGGAGTACAGCCTTCAGGCTCCAATTTGAAGAATCAGTAAAAAACCTCCATTCATTAGCTTTATACTCAATTCCATACTTTTTATCCAAACCAGAAACATCACTACAGTAGACCAAGTTGCCTTCTTCTTTGAAATAGTAAATTCACGATCTTTGAATCTGTAGTGATGAAAAGATGTTCCAGGATCCAGTAGCCATTTTTCTTTTAGTCTAGATTCCAAGAATTCAGCATTCTCTTTGGTAAGCCCCACAAGTCTTAATCAAATTATCGAGCTCCGACTGAGTTGAGGGGTACCACAATCTGCAGGGTGTTGAAATTCGTAATCATCTTAACTTAGATTAGAATAAATGACTAATTAATAAACAACGGCCTTTTTAGGTTTTCGACTCCCACCGTATCCCACCACATCCCGTTTCAGTTGGCGGGGCGAGTGGCGAGCAAGAGACGCATTGCCTACTGATAGATACACCGCCTACTTGCGCATAAGAGGCGGCGAGTGAGGGTTATTTCTACGTCCTTGACCTGATGATCCGAGTGGAGTATTGAGGACGACTCATGTCGGGGATTAAGCATTTTCCTCATTTATCTGCTTTTTTATTAAAATTTTCATACCGACACACATAAAAAATGAATTTTGCAAAAATACTGAGGCTGATGGAATTTTGTCATGATTTATGTGTTATATGACCATGAAATTAATACGAATTAGATTTCTAAAAATCATTTACGCTAAATTTAGTGTCTGTTTTACTCATATTTTCAAAATATAAATTTATAAGTTAAAGCGAGATACACGTATTTTTGTTGCTCCGTAATTTTGCGATTATTACCAGGTTAATTTAGTGTTTTGATGCTTGTGTTTTACATCATTATAAACCTCTAATTTTTTCTCTGTCTGTAAGTATTAAGTAGATTTAAACAGTATTAACAGTGTTGTTGTTTTAACAATTTTGTATAAATTAATTCACCTTCATATTTCTTGCGCTTGCTATTTTGCTAAAGTTTTTGTTCCTTTTCGTCAACACAGTATTATACTCGTATATACAATATTTTTCATCTCTTTCGTCCATCTGTCTCTGTTGCCCGATTTTTCCTGTGTACGTTTGTTTTAAAGTCCCAGGCAGAGCAGCTCTAGGGTGAAGTGTGTGTCCCCGTTCGATTCCTACAACTCCTCGGTGATACTTTACGATGAATAAATGTACTTGTTGCGGCTCAATGCCGAACCTCATTTAACTGTTAATTGTAGTATTTGTAGTCACTGTTACAAAATTGATTGCGTGGATATTTCTGAAAGCTGAAGCGCGGAAAATTCTTAAGTAAGACGGTCTTGCTTGGTCGTGTTCTGAGTGTGCAAGTATAGGGAATGACTTTATCGGTTTGAAAACTGTGATTGTTGCTTTCTGCAAAATCAATTAAAAGGTCCTGGAATCCAAAAATATCTAAGATATCTTCCAGCCCTGCTTCTGAATTAGACACTCTTTATAATAACGAAAAATCATATCCAGGAATTATCTGAGCGGGAGCGTGATAATGGTACTAATTTAGTTTGTTTGTAGTCTTGTGGAAGCAAAGCGTGGCTCCTTGAGATCGGGAAGAGGATGATAGGCTGTCAATCGGTGAAATGTTGGATTGCTTAGATAGCACATCGGTGATATTGTACCAATTCGTTTGGGTAAATTTGATACTACCAGGCCAGTTATGAAACGTCCTCAAAGTTCGGCGCTACCATCTGCTGATTGTGTATCAAAAGTGTTCCGAAATTCAAAAAAGTTAAAAGATCATAATAAGTTTCGCGATGTCTCAGTGTCTAGTGACAAAACTCCTATGCAGCGTAACTTGTACCAATTGGTTAAGTCTGAATGTAAAAAACGTCTGGATGGCGGTGAAACAAATTTAGTGGTTAAATATAAGAACGGTATACCACTTATTGTTCAAATAATTTCACTCAGAAGAAGCAATTAATCCCAACAGTAATTTAAGCACCCAATTAGGCGTATATTATCAGAATGTACGTGGGATTAGAATAAAACCATCTTAGTGTATGAATATTGTTTTGTTTCTAACTTAAATATCATTATTTTCACTGAGACTTGGTTGTCCGCTGATGTTGACAACAGTGAATTTATACCTCAGTCTTCTTATACTGTCTTTCGCAAGGACAGGAATTTTGATATTACTGGTCTGAGAAGGGGAGGTGGTGTTCTTGTTGCAGTTGATTCAACTGTGCTATGTGAGTTGTTGACCATGATTTTTCTGAACACTTTTGTCCTCTGATTGATGCTATTATTATCAAGTGCACTTATGATTATTTCACTTTCATGCTTGCTTAGCTGTATACATACCACCCAGCTTATCTGCGGATGACATTACTCTTTTCCTTGAGACGCCCGAGCTGATAATTTTGGATGTTCAGTGATGTTAATTGGCGATTTTAATATCAAATTATTTTCCTCCAGACGTTAGTGATCCTAAGTATGCATGTATTAATCATTTCACTTCATCTGTAAGCCTTAACCAATTTAATACCATTACCAACGTTAACTCACGCCTTCTCGACCTAATATTTTGCAGTACTGATTATCAAGTATTGGTTGACCATTGCGATGATCTGTTGTTCCAGAGGACTCGCCTGCATCCAGCTCTACATATCTTACTCAAAGTTCCATGTCCATCTTCAGTAAAACGTTTCCCAACCAATACAGCTTATACGCTACAACTTTTTCCGTGCTAATTATTATATGCTCTATAGTGATATGTTCAAGGCAGATTGGAGCCTCGTCCAAAACGCCGAAGATGTAAATACAGCCGTTGACATTTTTTATCAAACATTATATAATATCGTAAATAAGTCGGTTCAACCACTCAGTATGTACGTTCCTCTTATCCTCTGGTTCAGGTAAGACTTTGATTGATGGACTTAAAATGAAGAACTACTATCACCGTAAGTGGATAGCTACTGGCAGTCCGAGTTTTATGAAGATTTTGCGAGGAGTTACGTAGAGTTACGAAGAGGAAATAAACAATTCTCATACAGCCCACCTGAATAAAAAATTCAAACAAATCTAAGTCGGACCCCAGGGCATTTTGAAATATATTAATACAAAAAGGAATCAATCACGCATTCCAGGGCGATTGTTTCGGGGTGATACAAAGTTTGACGAACCACAAGCTATAGTAGATGCATTTGCGGATATATTTAATAATGAACATTTTTTACCTAGCGACGATATCCGCATTTGTGATACGAACTCTTCTTATCAACCCTTCAGTATACAAACCATTACTGAGACAGATGTGGTTAACAGTATCACCAGGCTTAAGAATAGTTCTACTGCCGGAGAAGATCAAATTCCTTCTTTCTTCCTAAAGGATTGTCGGATGGTTTTAGCTGTTCCGCTATATGCTATCTACAATTTATGTATGAAAACTTTGCGTGTACCCTACAGTTTGGAAGATCGCTAGGGAATCACACCAGTTTTTAAAAAAGGCAAACCCGGAATTAATCACGAACTATCGACCTATTTCTATACTAAGTAATTTTTCTAAGGTGTTTGAGCAAATTTTATACGATGCTATCTACGGTAACATCAAAATCAGGTTGTCTTGGCACCAACACGGTTATGAGAGGTAAATCAACAGTTACTAACCTGGCCTGTGTAACACAAAGCATTAGTGAAACTCTTGATCAACGCTCACAGTTAGATGTGGTCTACACAGATCTCACAAGAACGCTGATTCTATTGATTTCTCGTTATTGCTTCGGAAGTTGGGTACTATCCGGCTTTTACACTTCGTTTATGAAATTGATGACATCCTATCTCACTGGCAGAGTCAATTGTGTAGTGTACAATGGTTTTTCTTCTAGGCGCTATCTAACAACATCTGGAGTGCCGCAGGGTTCAACTTGGGACCCCTGCTGTTTTTTAATATTTATAGATGACCTCTTACAATCACTAACGTGCCGCTTTTTAGCGTTTGCTGACGACTTAAAGATATTTCACCGAATTGATTCACTTTATGATGCCAGACTTCTACAAGAGAATCTGATAACTTTATAAGTAATTGAATTAATGTTGATAACAAACTGCATCTTAATGTGGAGAAATGTTGCGTAGTTAGATACACTCCGAAAGGTGTCAAAATCGTTTTCGATTATAATAATATACACGGTCTGAAGCTACCTTCATCGGACATTGTGAAAGACCTTGGAGTGTTATTTGATGATCGACTTTGCTTTGACCAGCAGGTGATGTCGGTGTGCAACAGTGCTTTTTTGCAGAGTTCTTGGTTTTCACGTTCTTCGTAACACACGCACATTTACTGATTACGCTGCTCTAAAGACTCTTTACTACGGGTTGATTCAGTAAGTTGGAATACACGCTTGATTATATGGTACCCTTATTACACATGTCACCAACTTCGACTTGAGCGAGTGCAACGCCGGTTTGAATATTTAACATTCAAGGAGACTGGTAACTATCCGCAAAGGAACTACGATCATGGCCGGCTTCTTTTGTCGCACAGTGTTTCATCACTCCATGAACGTTATGAACGCACTAGTGCGGGTGTTTCTCTACAGGCTCATTAATAATAAAATTGATTGTCCAGAGTTACTGTGTGGGTACCTTTTCATGTTCCCGCTAGGAAATCGCGAAATGTGTCTTCATTTTACTTGAAACCTGTGAGAACTAATGTAATGCACTAGCGCCAATAAACCGCATCTGTCGTTGCCGCTGATATGTTATATAAAAAGACCTTTTTCTGGGTCAACTTGTTTAGTGTTACGTACATACATATTATGCAACGTATGTATGTATGTATTCATCGTTATAGTCTTATGTGTATCTCTAAGAAGTTTTAATTTTTTTCATTTTGTACTTTTGCTACACTTAAGATAATTTGTATGTATATGTGTCTATTTTGGTGTTTTACTGTTGGGCACAAATAAATATTATTATTATTATTATTATTATTATTATTATATTTTACTAATTTATTAATATTTTCAAATGCTAAAAGAATCGGTAGATATAAAATGAAACTATTAGGCTTGTTTCTGCAGAAATCGCAAATTAGTCAGACGCAATTTGATTGGTAAAAAAAAAATCCGAAACTGTTTTCTAACCGATTTCACGACAATTAATTGGCTCTGACTAGTTTGCGGTTTCTGCAGAAACAAGGCTATTGTGTATAAGTAATCAAAATATACATATAGCAAGAAGTGAGGACCGCGCAGTTGTCAGATATGCAGTCCTCAGAAAGTGCGTGAGACGTTCTCTAATGCTTTAGTAGGATTCTGAAACAGTTCACTAAAACCCTTACCACAACACTTAATTCGTACTGGACGCACGTTTCGATAGCCAAGCTATCATCATCAGCAGCAAGACTGAACTGTTGTTGTTGTCAGTCTTGCTGCTGATGATGATAGCTTGGCTATCGAAAGTATCCGTTTACTTTAGTAGGATATACATTGTTAAAAAATATACGCGCGACATAGCGCATACAATATAAGGACCGATTTTTTTTTGCAGAATCTGCATCTATTATTGTAAGGCATGCTTTCGACAGTTTCATTAGTTTTACAAAGTGACGTCCATATATTGGTCCTCACTTTCTAGCGGACCTGAGGTCCGCTGCAAATAAATTTCTCTAAACATAACGGTAAAATAAATTTCTCTAATTATCTATTATTTATTAGTAAATTTTGAATTGGTGGGACTCACTTTATATACTGGAAGTAAATATATATACACATCCCTCTTTGCAAATGAGTAGAATGCAAGTACGCGGACCTATAAAGCAAGGTTGGTACAATACATTTACTCTAAAGGTAGTCTCAGTTTTAAAATAGCATTCGCAATGACGTCAGTGGTAGTGGCATATAGAACATATGAGATTTGTGATATTTCGTGTTAAGTAGTTGGCAATGCATTATTACATATAGAGCAGCATGGCGCTGAACACGCAATACGTTTGTATTTATTAAAGTTGTTAAGATTGTTAAACAATAAAGTTGTATATAACTAGTGCATCGTATTATTCAAATTACTAGGAGTATTTACAAGGCGTAAATACGTTACAAGTGGCGACGAGGATTCTGGCATTCTACTCGTTTATCTCGTAAAAATAGGCTAGGGAAATGGCGGAGCACGTGGCATCTGTAGTTTTAAGAGGCACAATAGGTTGCATTTCCGAATTTAAACCAGAGGAAGATTGGGTGACTTGGCAGGAACGACTGGAACAATATTTAGTTGCTAATTACATTGAAAGTGATAAAAAGAGATTTATGTGATCGTATTTTACCCAAGGACAGGAATTATGAAGAATTGTGTGACATGCTGAAAAATCAATTTTCTAAGAGAATATCTGTATTTAAAGAACGAATAGAATTCTATGAATTGAGACAAACGGAAAATGAGACAGTACGGCAATGGTTCGTACGAATCAAAAGCAAGGCAAGTGCATGCAAGTTTGGAAATAAATTAAGCGACGTCTTGAGGGACAAATTTGTTGCGGGATTGAAGAAAGGACCGGTGTTAGACAGAGTGTGCGAAGAGGAACACACGAAAACAGCGGAGCAACTCTTGGAAACAGCGTTGAATAAAGAAGCAACCATGGGCTCTTTATCAACTCATTTATCCGGCAACATAAATCAATTGGTGCCACGGAAAGGATTTACCTACCGGGGGAGGCAGGACGAAAGAAAGAAGAAAACAGACATCGAGGGCACGGTTAAGAAGGATCAAGCTGGAGATAAACTTAAGTGTAACAGTTGTGGTAAGAGCAATCATAATTTTGCAAAGTGCAAGTACAAAACCTATAAATGTAAGATCTGTAAGCAAGTAGGACATTTAGCTGTAGTTTGTAAGAAACAAAAAAATTGTTTTGTAGAAGTTCAAGGTGATCACGAAACAATCGATTTTATGGAGATGCATTATGTTTATAACAATTATATTAAGCCAACTTTAATACAATTGACGGTAAATAATAAACCATTACAGATGGAAGTAGATTCAGGGGCTGGCATTTCAGTAATATCCGAAAAAGCGTTTAAAGAAAATTTTCAAAATTTAAGGTTAACAGGTACTGCAGTAAAATTAAAGTGTTACGACGGTAGTCTAATTAGTCCAGTTGGGGAATTTTATGCTACAATAGGTTACAAGGGAACGGTTTTAGAAGGTTGCAGGTTAATAGTTGTTAGGAATGGAATAGTTCCACTAATAGGGCGAGACTTAATGAAATCATTTGGAATTAAAGTAGATTTTACAAATAATATAAGTAATATACACAGTGTTGAAAAAGACAAGGATTTGGTGCTCTATTAGGGAAATAT